>PVKH010045981.1:0-10434 GCA_004027955.1 Chaetophractus vellerosus
GTTCACATTCCTGTTCACATAGGAAAAAACCTTAGAAATAATCTCATCAAGTTACTTGAGGGCTGCTGGTAACGTAGCTTACCCCTTTATCAAATGGAATCAAAGAATAATAGAGTATTTGTTTATGTAATATATATGTAATTTATTTGTGAATGAAATAAATTTATATACATATTTATGTAATTATTAATTAGAATTTTACACTTCTGCAGATTCTAAGAGGGGTGGGTCACAAGCTAGAAATTTTGTATAGCTGGTTGGGGTGACGACAATGTAAACGGAAAAAATTTAGGAAAGGGTTAGATCTGTAAGACAGTACTCTGTAAATGTTTTCAATGAATGAATAAATGAGTGAACAAATGAACAAAATGAATCGAACAAATGGATAGAAACGTTAAGGCTAGTGATTTTGTCTTAATGCAAAGAACCTCTTAAAAGTCCAAATAGTCCAAAACTAAAATGAGTCTTGCCATTAATGGAGTTTTTCAAGTAGCAACAGGATAACTATCTTAGCAAAAATGCTGTAGCAGAGAGTCTGTGGTGGGGTTGGCATTAGACCAGATTATTGGTTTCCAAACTGTATTATGAGATGTTAGAAAGTCCTGTAGATCATGCTTCAAAAATTGTTTCCTGGGTAGAGGGAGGGCCCAGCATGCAGGACCTCATTGTCTGCTTTAATTATAACAGCTCTGCTTTTACTTTTATTACAAGTTCATTCATTCATGTATTCATCGATTTATTCATTCATTCAACCTGCTTGTAAATATTGAATGCCTGCTATTTGCCAAAAATATTACTGGGACTCAGAAATATTTCATTTGAAAACAGTTTTCATGGTTAAAAAAAATTCCAACTTATGCTTGAACTGATGCTGTCAATGACCCCCTTTACCCTAAGACTCTTAACACTTCCACAAGTTGAGTAGATAGTTATACATGGTGTGCCACTGTGGGGTATCCACAAGATCCCATTGCTGGGCAAAAGGAAGGAAGGTAAATGTCACCACTATTAAAGGAAGAGCTCATTGTAGGAAGGAGGGGAGTGAGACAGTGCCAAATACCTGAGTGGTGGGGAGGTGATGGAGGAAGAGAAAACAGGCCTTCATGCCTAAGGTTGGAACAAACTTGGTATGTTTGAGGAAGATCAAGGAAATAAGTAGTGTAGGAGGAAAGTGGTAGCTGGAGGCTAGATTACATGGGCCTTGTAGGGCCTTTACAGAACTTTGGATTCCATTCTGAGCACAACATGGAGACTTTAAGAGGTTTTGAGAAGAGAGATATGATCTGACTTAAGTTTTAAATTATCACTCTCATTGCAGTGTGAAGAACTGACCTTAGGTGAGCAAGTGGACAAATGAAGACCTAGAAGGTTGTTGCCCACATCCAGTGAGGATCGATGCTGACTTGGCTCAGGGTGATGTGAGGTGGTAAGACACAGGAGATATTCTGAAGGTCGAGTTGACAGGATTTGCAGTTGAAAGGATGTGTGATGTGAAGAAAGAGAAGCACAGAGAATGATCACAAAGCCTTGCTAACACTAAGATAGTGCTTTACTATTTGCCAGGCACTATCCTAAACACTTTATATGTAACTCATTTATCCTTATAACAACTCTATGTGATAGGTTTTCATATCACCACATTTACATTCTGGAATAGTTTATTACATCCAACTTGTTGCTTTTTAAAAATTTTTACTGTTAGGCATTAATATACGATAAAATAAATTTCTAATCATTACATATATCACAGAGAACCCAGCACCCTATCATGAGCCTCATGAGCAGAGAACAGATAAAGAGCTTGTAGATTAGTTGAAACTGCACACTTTCTAATACAATTGGAAAGGTAAATGTATGACCATAAAACTGTCTGCATGCAATTGTGAAAAATCTGTTTAGCTCTTGTGTATTTGATCTTTGTTTCAGATTGTTGCAGAAGGTTATACGCTTTCTGATATTATCTCCATTTCATCGGTGATGAATCTGAGCCATGGACATTAAGTAATTTGTCCATGGTCATACAACTAGAAAGTTGATACAAGTAGAAAATATGAGATGGAAGTAGGCAGGAGTTATCCACTCACAAATCTATAATTTATTATTACCTATGCACCAGGCAGGGATTGGAGTTGGGCTTCATAGAGAAATGTTTAAGGCTTGATAAAGTTAAGAGTACTAGTGAAGATATGAGTATTAAAAATTATCACAATTTTTATCAATATGAGGTCATAAAATGTTCACATAGGAAAAAACCTTAGAAATAATCTCATCTGAGTTTCTTTTACCAATAGGGAAATTGAAGCCCAAAGAGGAGAGATGTTTTACCCATTGACACACAGCTAATTAGTAGCAGAACAAGATGAAGATCCTAGGTCTATTAAGTCTCAATCATGTTACCTTTTGAAACCCAAGCCAATTGGACAAAACATCCTGTATTACTTAGGAGTTGAACCTGGGTTGCTTCTGTGGAAGTCTCAAAATCTATCACAGGTCTACCCATTCAAGTCTGGTTGACAAGTATTTTATTTCGAAGTTCCTTTTTTAATCCAATGGAGCCTTAGGGATAATTTGTTTACCTCCCTATTTAAAATACTGGGAAATTATGTCCCAATGTGGTTAAATAACAAGCCGAGTTTTCTGGTAGGTTCAAGAATTTCCTTTAGCATAGTGGACTCAACATCCATTCAGCCTTCACTGCACTGAAAAGACAACTGTCTGTACAGATCAACTGCCACACCTTATCTTCTTGGACCTACCGATTGCAAAGTAAGACACCCAAATGCAATATTGATCTTAGGCTGCTCTGTGATTTCCCCGACTCTGATGTAGATAGATGGTAATCAGTACTCAGATTTAACAGAAGAAAGTCTCCCTCTTTGATGTCCATCACTGGCATAGATCTCCACTTCCTAACTGTTGGTCTTGATGTCTGCCAGGCCAGGTGCTTCTCAGGGCTGGCCGCAGTCGCCAGCCAGTCAGGAAGCTGGGGGATTCTGCCAAAGGTCTCACTGAGTGACTGACTGACTCACTGATGACTTATTTCATTTCAAGCTCTTTCTTTTTGCTTGCTGCAACTCCTTCGAACTGGGCTCCCTGAGGTAAGAAGCCAACGAGAAAATTGCCGAAAGACATCATAGATGTGCTGAGATTTTTACCTGATTAAGAAGAAACTGAAATTGCAGAAACAGCTCACTCTGCTAACCTGAGGGTTATTTACTCATATTGGGCAACTCTTAAGGGAAACCCCACTCCCTGACACTCAAGAGTTGTGATTTCAAGTGTAGAATGCAGGCTTGTTATTGGTCAGAACCCTGTGCCCAGAGCAGTTCAGCCTCCTCTCTTGCTAACAGCCTGTTTTCCATCAAGCACTTCTGCAAGTTGTCATTTGAGTCCTGAAGAAGAAAGCGATGGTCTGTAAAAGCAAATGAAGGAGGTTGCAGATTTCTGTCCTGCTCTGCACCTTTCAGCTGGGGCTTCAAACTTGGATCTATTTTCCAGACCCTGGACCCCAAATTCTTTGTCTAATTCAGCTCTGCTGGTGGGACTGTTTCCTATCTCCTTGCCTCTGACCCCTCACACTTTTTTCCTATTAGTGCTTCATGTTTGCTGCTCAGACCTTACATCTGGAACCATTCCTCCAGTTTGGACTCTGCTTTTCTCAATTTTAATTATTATCATTAATATTGCATTTAAAATATATCATATATTGATTGCATTCCATGTGACAACACCTCAATATGCATTGCCCCACCCTCTCAACAGCCCTGCAGAATAAGTTGTATTACATCCATTTTACAGATGAGAAAACTGAAGCTTAGCATGGTAAGCGATTTGTTCAAGTTCTCGAAGCTAGAAAGTGGTAGACCAGGAAGACCTGAACACAGGTCTGCCTCACTCCAACATCTAAGATCTTTTATACAATGTGATGTAATTCATTTTCATCTTTTGGGTCATTCTGTCCTTGCTTTCTCCAACTTAACTAGTTCAACTACATTCCTTGGAACTCTTTTACCAGTCCTGATAATTGGACTCCATGGGTTTAAGAGATGGCATACATTTTCTGAAACCAAAATAGAAATTAAAGTGAGAAAATTAGGGGTGGGGGGAGGGAGTGTGGCTAGACCCTAACATAATTTCAAACAGGTTTCACCAATATGAACACCAGTATTGTTACCTGTATGAAGTTAAAAACTATTAGACAAAGGCCTCTAATTAGTCTCCCAGTGCTGCTAACCTCCCAATATCTTAAAACAGGGGTTCTTAACCTTTCTGGTTCCATGGACCCCTTTGCCAGTCAGGTGAAAACCACAGACCCCTTACTGAGTCCACACTATACTGTGTATTAATTAATAAATATATCACACCCGCACCAACACGTCCCCACAAGAATAGTTTTTTTGAATTTCAATTCAAGCTCACGGACCCCTTAAGAACCCCTGCCTTAAAATAATACAAATATTTTGGTCACCTTCAGAGCTTTTTTCATATCCCTGATTTCAAGTGGACCCAGAACAATACTTATTAATCTCCCCACAAATCAGATGAAGAAAATACGTCAAAGAGAGTATAAGTGACTCTTACGGACACAGTGATTTAGTAATTCAGGGATAGCTACGTTCTCATCCTTCAGGTTCTTAGATTTGTGTCATTTTCAAAATTAACATAGAAAATAATGTATATTTAAAGGGAACTATATTTGTTGGATACCTACTTTATAGAGAATATTGTCCTCTATATTTTATCATATATTACATTTATAACATTAGCATGAATTAAGTACTGTTATTGTTCTCTATTTCCTAGCATAAGAAACTGAGGGTGAGAGTTTATCTAACTTGCCCAAGGTCACATAATAGTTACAGAGAGAGTCAGGATTGTGTAACCAGTGCCTGACTTCAAAGCCCATTCTCCTAAGGTTTCCTACCTTGGCATGCTTTTATTCTCCATTGTATACAAGGTGCTTAAAGGATCCATACAGTGTTTAGGATACAAGGACACATCTCAAGCGATCCTTCTGGTTGCTAGGTAACGCCTGTTTGGCACACAATCTGGTGAATATTGTCTTGGCTCTCACGCCAACAGGAATTGGTAATCAAGATGGCAGTAAGGCAGGCACTCCCTTTCAGAAGACCCGGGCCTGGATTTTAGAAGCCACAAAAGTATCTTTTCATAGTTAGGATCCAAGGGTCCAACAGCTTTGCAATGACAGCATAAATATTGTGTGCTGGATGGGCAGGCACCAAATGGGGACATTCCATACTGCTGCATGATGCGAAAGCTGCCACTTCTGAGGACTTCCAAAACAAATAAACACTCCATATGCCAGAAGGAGAAGCACAGAAAAGGCCTGTTCCAACTGGAGATTGTGATTGCCATTCCATCAGGAAGCTAAGGTCCGGCTGGTAGTTCCAGGCAGAAAGCAGGTTGGGGGTGGACTATCCTCAGGCATGGCTGCCCTAGCCTTTGGCTGTTTCATAGAGAGAACACTTAGGTCAACAGAAGAGGACTTCTGCAGCTGTGGACCAAGATCTAAGACCTTTTCTTTCTTTGGAGACATAAGTACTTATTGCTACAAAATCAGAAACATACGGCAGGGGATGGGACAGGGATTGAGATACAAGCTGTCAGGCAATTATCTGTTCCAGCAGCACTTGTAACTAGGCATAGGGAAACCAGCCATAGAGTGCCTGGGTTTCGAGCATGGACTTAAGTCAGACACACCTGGATTCAAGGCCCCAAACTGTATGTAACTGGACATGCTCTCTAACCCCTCTGAGCCTCATGTTGTTCAAATACTAGATAGAAATCATATTCAGGCTTACCTTAGGGGTCTTTGTGATGATTAAATAAGATAATACTTGTTAAGTACTTAGCACAATAGTAATCTTTTATTATTGTTTTTTGTTGTTGTTATCTCCTACCAGAACTCTTTTTTTTTTTTTTTTTCAGGACACAGAGGGACATGAGAAGTCCAGTATTTCTCTTGAGGTAGTAATCCTCTCCTTGGAACCTGAACAAATGGTTATTCTCTCCCCTTGGCCATGCTTTCCCCATACTACTAGTGATGGGGAGTTTAGCAGCTTATGTGGCAGCCTATTCCTTTACATTTATTGGAAAGAATTGGAAAAATAATTCATTAAATTGAGACAATCTGCTTTGCTATAGTTTTTACCTTTTGACCTCACTTCTGCTCCTTAGGATCACAGAATAAAATAATGCTAAAATTTATTGCTACTATGTATTGAATCCTTACTATGGGTCTAAGCATGGGTCTAAGCAATTTATTCATATTTACTCACTTAATTCTGACAACCACCCCATGAAGTACATAATAAATTGGTTTTAAAGATTGGTAACTTGAAGAAACAAAGTCAACTTTCATGTGTTTGACTTTGCAATATTTAAAGTTAGAGCTTATCTCATTTGTTGAACTGAAATTTGCTGAGCATTTTCAAAGTGTAAGATTGTTGTATTTAAGTTTCTAGGAATATGGAGGGGAAGACAACAAAACTGTTCCACTCAGGGAACTTGAAAAGGAAATTGAAAAGTCAAGCCACAGACTTGGAGAAAATATTTGCAAAAGATTTGTCTGACAAAGGCCTTGTATCTAGAATACATAAAGAAATTCTTACAGTTCAAAAAGAAGAAGATATATAACCCAATAAAAAAATAAGTATCCCATCAAAGAAGAGATAAAGATGAACAAATGAAAAGATGCTGAAAATCACTCATCATTACAGAATTGCAAATTAAAAGCACAATTATAGTCTACTATCCACTAGACTAAAAGTAAACAGACTTACCATAGCAAGTATTGGCAAGAAAGAGTAATAACTGGGACTCTCATACACAATTGGTAGGATTGTAAAATGGTATAATCACTTTGGAAAATAGGTTGGTAATTTTTTAAATAGTTAAACATATACCTTGTTTTAGTTTTTCAGGCTGCTATGACAAATACCACAAACTAGGTTTGGCTTAACCAACAAGGTTTAGTGGCTCATGGCTAGAAGGTTTGCTTCCTCTTAAGGTTGGTAGCATTCTGGCTGGCTGGCGATCCTTGGGTTCCTTGGCTTTGCTGTCACATGGCAATGTCCTCTCCTTTCTCTTCTGGGTTGTTGACTTCAGCTTCTAGCTCCTCCCTGTGGCCTTCTCTCTTCATGGTGAATTCCTTCTGCTCATAAAGGACTCCAGTAATGTGGCTTAAGGCCCAACCTCATTCATTTGGGCCACACCTTAACTAAAATAACATCTCGAAGTGGTCTTATTTAAAATGGTTCACACCCACAGGAATACAGATCAAAAGACCAAGAACATTTCTACATTGGAGTAAATAATTTCAATCTACCACATACCCTACAATACAAACCGACATTACCACTTCTAGGAATTTACCCAAGGGAAACGAAAATATAGATCTACACAAAGACTTGTACACAAATGTCAACAGTTTTGTTTGCAATAACTAAAAACTAGAATCTGCCCAAGTATCTAAGAGATGGATGAATAAACTAATTGTTATATGCACATGTGATTGGTTGAATTATGTATCCCAATGGAAGACGTGTTCTTTTCTTTTTCATTTTTATAAATTGATTTATTTTTACATTTCATATAAATGGAATCATACATTATGTAGTACTCTTTGTCTGGCCTCCCTCAATAGTATAATTTTTTTGTCTGATATTAACATTTTGTAGTATTAACTTACATTTGTTCAGCTTCAAAGAAAAACGGTCTTATATATGCAATTCTACCCATATTCAAATACACATAGTATATTTCACATAATATATGTAGTTCATAATAGGGCAATCATACAGTATTTGGCCTTTTGTGTCTGGCTTGCTTCACTCAACATAATGTCCTCCAGGTTCACCCATGTCATTGTATGTTTCACAACTTCATCTCTTCTTACCACTGAATAATTTTCCATCATGTGTATACTCCACAATTTGTTATCCATTCATCAGTTGATGGACACAGGGTTGTTTCCAGCTTTTGGCTATCATAAATAATGAGCTATGAACATCGGTGTGTAGATATCTATTCATGTCATTGCTCTCAGTTCTTCTAGGTATATATCAAGCAATGGTATTTCTGGGTCCCACGGCAAGTCCATATACAAGGAAGATGTTCTTAATCTTAATCCACATTCCATTTGTAAAAATGACATTTAGAAGAAGTTATTTTTCATTAAGGTGAGACTAACTGAATCAGGGTGGGTCTTAATCTGTATTTCTGGAGGCCATATAAAGAGAAGAAAAAGGAACTCAGGAGTCAGGAGAAAGTGTCAAGGAGGAAGCCAGAAGTCAGTGGAAATGGAAAGAGAAGACACAAGCAGAGAGAGAGTGCCATGTGATAAGAGGCACAGATGCAAACCAAGGAACCCAAGGGTTGCCACTAGCCAGTACCAGAATGCCACATACTTTGAGGAGAAAGCATTGCCTTGCTGAGGCCTTGATTTTAGGCTTCTAGGACAATACATTCCTGTTGTTAAACCAATCCATTTTGTGGTATTTGTCATAACAGTCCTGCAAACAAAGACCATATAATGGAATACTCATCAGCAATAAAAAGGATGAACTATTGATACATTTAACAACCTGGGTGCATCTCAAAATAATTCTTAGAGAAAGAATTCAAAGAAAGAATTCACACTGTATGATTCTAATCATATAAAATTCTAGAAAATGAAAACTAATCTAGAGTAACAGAAAGCACAATAGTGGTTGCCTACGTATGGAGTGTGTGTGCAGAGGTGGTGGATTGAAATGAAGCGATCCAAATAATAAAGGGACATAAGGAAACTTTTGGGCATGATGAAAAATGTTCATTATCTTAAGTGTGGTGATAGTTTCACAGGTGAATGCATATGTCAAGACTCATCAAAGGGCATACTTTAAATTTGTACAGTTTATTGTATGTCAATTATACACCTCAATAAAGCTGTTTAAAATGTCAGTGGAAACATGCAGTCACATAACAAGACGGCTCTATTGTCCAGTCCAGCTTTCTGAGCCATAATTCTAATCTGTAGGCTTTGATAACTTGAATACACGTAGCACATGTAGAGCAGGTATGTTCTACAGTGCTGGTGATGAATGCCTTAGAGCACAGCTGGGCACTGGAGCTGGGGCTCATCACCCCTTCTTGGAAGGTTACAGATCCTTTGCCTCAGCCACAGAGGTTCTATGAAAGCAGACTGAGAATAGAGGCCTGGGATAGCACTTAAAGGGAAGAAAAAAAATTGCTCACAGGCTTTGGGCTGATAAATAACCTGCTAGCGCACTACAGAGGGAAAAAAAGGTAAGATCTCAGGTAAAGCTAGAACTTATCTTATTCGCTATTACATCCTCAGAATTTAGCACAATGCCTGCCCATACTGGATACTCAATTAGTAATTGTGGAATAAATTATCTCGGTTTTCTTTTCTATGGTGGGCTTTCTTAAAGAAATGTATATCTATGATATGTCACTTTTTTGCTCTGGTTCATGTTCTTTATGAATGAGATAGAGACAGCATAGCACAGTGGCTAAGAGCCATAGTTCTGGAGACAGACTGTGGGGTGAGTCCTGGTTGGGCCATTTCCTAGTTGTATGAGTGTAATGGTTTGGCAGTTTTATGTAATTATGTATTCCAAAAATATAAACCGAATCATGCTTATAAACTGCTGTTAATCTGGGTGTGATTAGGTTATGATTAGGACATTAACTGGGCCACGTCAGTAGGGCATTGAGCCCCGCCCCCTCAGTGGGTGTGGTCTCAAGTATAAAAGGCAAGGCAAAAGGCAGAGGGAGATTTGAGAAGCAGTTTTTGAGAAGCAGTTCTGATGTTGGAGAGGACGCCCCAGGAGTAGAAAAGTGAGCCGTTTGCCTGATAGTCTACAGCTGACCTTGTAGAAGAACCAGAGGAACTAAGCCTGGAGAGAAATGCAGCCCTGGGAAACCAAGAAGCCTGAACCCTGGAAAACGTCGGCAGCTGTCTTGCTCCAACACATGTCAATGGACTTTGGTGAGGGAAGAACTTATGCTTTGTGGCCTGGTAGCTGTAAGCTTCTACCCCAAATAAATACCTTTATAAATACCAACCAAGGGGCCGGCTGGATAGCCCAGTGGATAAGGGCGCTGGTACACCACATGGGAGGCCCCGGGTTCGGTTCCCGGGACCTCTCCGAGGGCAGACGGCCTTGAGAAAAGGCAAGCCGCCATGGGTGGGGCAAAGCCGCCGTGGGCAAGGCAAAAAGCCGCCACGGGCATGGCAAAGTCACCCGTGAAAAGCGGAGCTGCTGCCTGCGAAGCACGGAAGCTGAGCAGCCCGCAAAACACGGAGCGGAGCCACCCGTGAAATGGAATGGAGTCACCCACGAACGGAGTGAGCCGCCTGCGCAGAGGGCCGACTCGGCAGACATAGGAAAAACACAGAAGAATGGA
>PVKH010045982.1:0-10414 GCA_004027955.1 Chaetophractus vellerosus
AACTTCTATTTTTTTATAAAGGAGAGAGGTAATCAACAATGGGTTGTTTCAATGAGGAACAGACAAATTATGTTGGCAAGTCCTGAGCTCTTTCTTACTATATTTCTCTAAGTGCAGGTGTGATCAGAATGGACCATCGGATTTAAGACAGAGTAAACTTGAAGAAATCTGACAAACTAGTTAAAAGCCCAGCTCAAAAATTAAATAGGTCAGATATTATATGCAAATGAACCAGCTACCATAAGAGAACCTATCAGTTGTTAAGGGTACCTATAATAAAATATGAAAATATTTACATTAAAAGAGAAAGTCAGTAGGTACAAACTGCTTTTAGGTCAGAAATTTATAAAAACGCTTTCCCAAGAATATCTAGTGCCACCTGGTGGATTTATATGTGAAAAAAATTTAACAAGGAATAAAAAATGCTGTTAACTGTTGCTGTGGCAGATACCCTTCAACTCTAGTTTACAGTTTACTCGTCCATGTTGACGTGGTTTCCCTAAAATCTAGCTCTTCTTGACTGCACCCTTTGAAAGAAATTGCAAACTGTAACATCCCCTGTATCATTCAAATTCTTGCTTCACAAAGAAAACCAAAACTATTAGATTCTCTCTACTTCTTGTATCACATCCACAATCTTCTAAGTATTCTACATACATGCTTTTCTCCCCTGACAATGGCAAAAGTACAATTCTGTATAAGATTAATCCCATGATCTGAGACTTGGATCCTATTTCTTCCCACTCTCATGACTTTGAATCATCACTTATCCCATCACTCCCCAGTGCCTCTATCTTCAACCTCTTGGCCTAGTAGAAGCTACCATTAGCATTTAAAGATGCTCAGTTCTCTCCCGTCTTAACAAAATGTCAACAAAATCCTTCTTTCAACCTACATTTCCTCTGCAGGTAACCACCCTCCCTCTCTTCACCCCTTTTCAAACTTTGAGAGTTGTTCATGCTCTTATCCTTTACCTCCCATTCACTATAACCATTTGCAATCTAGCTTCTGCTCTCACTAAGACCACCAATGACTTCCTTGTAAATAAGTCCAACAGTCACTTATAGAGCCTCCTTCAAATTCCTTCTTCCCTTAGCAACCATGATACTAAATTCTGTTTTCCTCTTTTGAGGGCTTCTCTTCTTTGGTTTGTCCTTTAAATGTTAGTGTTCCTCACAGTTCTGCTCTACTCACTCCCCCTGGCCATCACTTACTATCTCTATGCTGCAGACCTCCAAAACTTTATCTCAACTCAAATGTCAAGCTTGGGCTCCAAACCCAGATCTTTGAAACACATCTCCAGGCATCTAAAATTCAAAATTGGTTAAAACTTATCTCTTTAAAACATCCCACCTCAGGTGGGATTGACTGGGAAGGGGCTGAGGGAACTTTCTGGGATGACAATAATGTTCTATATCTTAATAGAAGTTTGGGTTACACAGGAACATGCACTTGTCAAAAGTGGGAATGTACACTTTAGATTTACACATTTGTTAATGATACGAATACTAAAATATTTAAGGAAAAATATCCTGAGGTCTACGATATAATTTTAAAATCCTCCCCCAAAAAATAAGAGACTGAGAAATGGCCAGAGGGATGGCCAGAAGGAAAGCTAGACAGTAAACAGGTGATAAAGAAAGTATAGTACAAAATCTAGGTATGGGTATACAGGTATTCATTATAAAAATCTTTCAACATTGCTGAATGTTTGAAATTTTCCACAATAAAATGTGGGAGGGAAAGTACTTCTTAATCCAAATGCACACAACTGTTCCTCCTCATGGTACCTTATTTCAGTGACATCCCTGAAAGCTGAGCAAGGCAGGAATCTGGGCTTTACCCTGGCTTTTGTTTTTCCACCTCCTACAGCCAAATCACCAAGGTCTGTGCTTCCTTCGTCATCTCTCCATGATGAGTCCTTTTCCCTATCCCCGCTGTCATTCCCCATCATCTCTCCAGTGAAGTAATGCAGTTTCCTAACTAGTCTTCTTCAAGATTGCCATGTTTCAATCAATTTTCCACATGTCAGTCAGAATGATTTTTCTCTACTCCACCTGCCCCCTCAACTCTAAGCTCTAGCTATCCTGAAATACCTGCCAGCATCTAAATGTGTCATCCTTTTGGGGGGCTAGGGGTGAGGAGGAGAAGGGCCCTCCAGGCCATTGTATATGTTCTTCCCTTTATCTGGAACATTTTGTCTGCTTCCCATTCCCCTTCCCCCTGGCTAACTTGGTTATGAGTTTAGAAGTTATCTCTTCCATTTTCCACCTAAAACCCTCCCCACCCATACCCATGACTTGTCCCATCAAGTTACACCCGTGGGCCCTATGCTTTCTCCTATTATAGTACTGGATTATACTTGCCTGTTCACTTGTATTTTTCCCTGCTAAACTAAAAGCTTCTGAGTGGAGGGATTGTTTTCTGTGCCCCATTATATTCCCACCCATCGGCATAGTGATTAGCATATAAGAGGCATGCACAACAAATCTTTGCTGAGTCAATTTATCAGTGAATCACTTGGACTATTTTCATTAATCATTCCTATGGGAATGATTTTCATTTTCAGTTCTATGGGAAACCAAATCTGTATTTCACAAAATGGAAACAAGAAAATAAAGAATAAGTAATTTTACTTACTAGAAAACCTTTTTCTTCAACAGTTGAATTTACTTTACATTTTATTTTTAAATAAATATGACCTTCCAAATGAGATAAAAAGGGCACCTGTGAAGAAAGAGGGTAAATTATTTTCAAAATGGTTTCAAAGTGTGATTTTCTTGATAAGACATGTATAAACCATGAATGGAGGAAATTATGCCTTGAAAACACAGTATTTTCTAAAGCAAGAAGGTAGAACAGGTGGACAAAAAGCTGTTGGTTCCCAGCAACAAACACTTTTGAAGAATAAATTCATTCAAGGTAGAGCCTGACATAAACAAAAACCCTACATTCCAAGTTAATGTGATAAAGAAATCACAAGTTTAAGAGGAGAATACATTTGTTTATCTATTCTCCATTAACAGAAAAAAAAAAAAACTGGTATATTCATACAATGCAATATTACTCAGTAATAAAAAAACAATGAAGTAGTACACAAAACAACACGAATGACTCTCAAAAACATCACGTTGAGTAAAAGCAGCTCGACTCAAAAGAGTATATATTCTTTAAATTCATTTAGGTGAAGTTCAAAAGCAGGCACAACTAATCTATGGTGATAGAAATCAGAACAATGGCTGATCATGGGGGTCAGAAGTGACTAGAAAGGAATGATGGAAATGTTCTATATGTTGCTAGGATATTGATTATACAGGTGTATACATTTGACAAACTCATTAAATTCTATAGTAAAGGTCCCCATATTTTACTGAAAAATTTTTTACAACTTTATTGGATGTACAATAAGCTGCACATATTACAGCTTGATGAGTATTATCATTAACCCATAAAACCATGACCATAATAACAAACATTTCCATTATCCCTAAAAGTTTCCTTCTGTTTGTAAAACTCCCTCTCTTTACTCCCATCCTTAGAAAACCACTGATCTGGGGCTGGCTCGATAGCCCAGTGGATAGGGCACCGGCATACCACATGGGAGGCCCTGGGTTCGGTTCCCGGGGACCTCTCCTAGCGGGTAGACCACCTTGAGAATGGCAAGCCGCCATGGGCGGGCCAGAGCCGCCGTGGGCAGGGCATAAAACTGCCACGGACAGGGCAGGTAGCCCGCGAATGGAGCGCAGCCAGCCACCCGTGAACTGAAAGCCAGCCGTGAATGGAAGCAGAAGCCGCCCACAAGCGGGGAAAGCCGCGCCTGCACAGTGACCAGTCTCGGCGCGTCGCCGCAGCGGGGGGGAAGGGGAGATATGTAATAAAATAAATAAATCTTTAATAAAAGAAAAAAAAAAAAAAAGAAAACCACTGATCTTTCTGCCATAAAAGATTCTTTTTTACTGCGTGTTATTTTTACTGCAACAAAAAAATAAGGAAAACATTCTTAGGAACTTTACATGCATACACATATATATACACATATACAAATGCACACATATGATCTATCCCCAAGAAAACCAGAAGTTATCTGGACAATATTATCTAGCAGGTGATGCACAGATTAAAATGTGATCTTTAATCAAGAGAAAATGAAAAAACAGTCACTAGCAGATCCACAGATTATCTAGATGTTAGAGTTAGAAGACAAGGACATTTCTATGTTAAGGGATTTAGAGGAGAAATCAGACAAAAATGGGTGAAAAGATGGAGATTTCAGCAGAGTAATTAAAGTTTTTTGTTTTTTTTTAAAAATCCAAATAGAAATTTTAGAACTAAAATAAATCTGAAAAGTAAAATTCATTGGATGGGCTAAACATAAGACTGGGTAAGATACCTCAGGAAAAAAGACAGATGAACTCAAAACTAGTCAATAGAATGGATCTAACATAAAATCAAAGGAAAAAAAAGAATTAAAAGAAAATCAAAAAGAGTGTCAAAGACCTGTTGGGAAAAAAATAGCTGGCAGCCTAACATGCATTTAAGTGGAAGAAAGAAGAGACAACAGGGTAGAAAAAATATTTGACGAAGTAATGGGTGAGAATTTGTCAAAACTGATGAAACACATCAACTGCATATCCAAAAAGCTCAGTGAAACTCAGCAGGATAAACACAAAGAAAACCACATCTGCAGTCTATACATAGTAAAAGTATTCTTTAGAAATGAAGGCAATATAAAGACAAATTTGCACAAAAGCTAGATAATTCATTGTTAGCAGACCCACAAGAAACACTAAAGGAAGTTCTTCCTAAGAAGGAAATTATCCCAGATGGAAGTGTGGATCTGCAGGAAGGAATGAAGAATACCAGAAATGGTAAATATAAAAGATAATTCTTTTAAGTATATTTTAAATTTTCTTTTAAAGCTTTATGGGAAATTAAGACCCAGATTCAAAAAATGTCAGAATGTCCTAGCAATGAGTTCGGAATCTTGGACAACTTGTCTCACAGTCTTAGGTATATATGGGCCGTTTCAACGTGTACAGATAAGTTGGCCTTTGCTTTAGACAGATACAGACAAGTTGCCTCCACAGGCCCTTGCCATTTCATTTAACAATCCTACTGTAAACTTTGGACCTTAGTTACTAAAAATATATCAATATTCATCAATTTTAACAAATGTACCACACTAATACAGGATTTTAAAAATAAGAGAAACTATATCACTATGAGGGGAGGTACAAGGGAACTCTATACCTTCTGTGCAATTTTTCTGAAACCAAAAACTTCTCTAAAAATAGTTGTTTTAAAAGCTACAACAAAAAAGAAAAATAAATAAATAACAGTGCATGGGGGAGGGGTTATAACAAAGGTAGAAGTAAAATTAACTGTGTGGGTAAATGGAATTACATTTTGCAAGGTTCTTACTGTTCAAGGTATAGCAAGTGGCATAATAATATTTTAAGGTAGGCATTAATAGGTTAAGGGCACATTTTATAACCCTTAGCAACTACTAAAAATCAAATACAAGGAGCTATAGCTAAAAAGCCAACAGAGGAGATAAAAAGGATTACTAAAAAATGCTCAGTTAATCCAGAAGAAGGCAGAAAAGGAAGGAAAAAGGAACAAAGAACAGATGGGACAAAGAGAAAACAAAGAACAAGATAGTAGACCAGGGGTTGGCAAACTTTTTTCTAAAGGAAAAACATACGCTTCATTGTCCTATTTGTTTTAAATTCCCTTGCCTCTTTCTTTTCCATATATTGGCAGTTTTAAGCTCCTCAGCCTCTTTACTCTCAACGATAACTAACAGAATTCCATTGCTTAGTCCAAAGAATGCTAATAGTAAAAAGAATCTCAGAAAGATAAGGAGAAAATGTTTTCTCTTACTTTACAACTGTGGTAAAGTAGACAATATTCTTGGTTAGAAGCTAGTCTGATAAAAAGGTGAATTGAGAATATGTACAAAAGGTCAGACTTACTATCCTCTGCTGAGTGTGAACACTTGTGTCTGATAAATATAACCTACACTCAGGATGACCATGTAATTATTAATATATAAAGATATTTTTGAAAGTGAAAGGGGCACTATTAATAATTACTCCAGGCCAACAGGCGTAAACCAGTGTAGCTTTGGGCATACCAGAACACCTATAACCCCCAAATTCTATAATTCTGATTGATTGTTTTACTTCATATTTTTTGTCCTAATAATATTTAAATTGAAATCTCTATTTCCTGGGAGGTATAAATACTTGTGTGGTTTGTTAAGTCAGAATATGAGCTTTGAGATGTCCTTCTCCCTTTATACATAAAAGTATAATAAAACCTATGACTGTTTTTTGGTTCCCTATTCAAAGAATAGGTCTGAGAGTCCTGTGACTCAGGAGATGGATAATTAAATTTTAGGATGCCCAGTTTTATGCCAGATGTCCATAACCTCAAATAAGATGGCAGTCTGCTGGTAGTGGAATCCAAAATCTGTAGAGCAAACAGTATGGGTAAACCTCAATAGAAAATTCCATTCTGAAGGGGATCTCCGAGATAACCCCTGTGACTGGTCAAGTATTACTGGTCAAGGTACCAGTAAAATAAGCAAACATTCCCTTGTACCGATGGTATCTGGTAGGATTTTGGAAACTTGTCTGCTCTCTCAGACAATTAAGTAGGATTACTACATGGGTAAAGAAGGTCTGGAATTTTTCTCCACCAACGTAAAGAACATCTAAACTATTTTAAATACTTTTCAGCATCAGCTACAAGCTATTAGAACAAATACTTGCTCTCCCTGCCACTCACAAAAGCACATTTAAGGCAAATTTTACATATAAATTGAATTACATTTGAAACAGAAAGATCCTTTTAGAGCATTAGACACAATCAATTAAATTGAGTGATTCAATTTTGAACTCAAACACTTACTTAGCTATTTAAGTTATAATTTCAAAGTAATTATTAAGAGGATGGAAACATACTTTAATTTTAATTTGTAAGTGTGACATTTTGAATTAAAATGGCAGCCAAAAAAAAGTTTTCAAAAGAGCAAATAGTTCAGGTTTAAGATATGTGATCAAAATCTCTTTCATTTCAGAGATTATTGAAATCTCTTACATATATAGAAATTAGCTATGTGACAAACTGAGTAAGGAATACATTTCATGAACTCTAGATCTTATGTTTATCTAAGTTGCACATCTGTTTTAGAATAAAAACACAATGTCCAGCATTTTGTTCAGTAGCATTTCTATATATACACAGAATGCTTTCACTTGATTTTCATGAGGAAATTACAAACTCTTGAAATCAGGATGCATATGACAACATGGATGAAACTTGAGACTATTATGTTGAGAGAAATAAGCCAGACACAAAAGAACAAACATTGTATGGTCTCACTAATATGAATTAAATATGTAATAATCGGGTGGGTTGGGGAAAAATACACCAAATGTAAGATATTAACTATATTTAGTAGTAATATTTTAACGATGCTCTTTCATAGTTTCTAACAAATGTTTCACAACAATGCAATGTGTTGGTGGTGGGGTGATGTATGGGAGCCCTGTGTGATGATATGCATGTTTGTTTTGTAAGTTCACAACTTTTATTATTCACTTATTGTTTAAATATGTTCATATATGAATGAGAAACTTCAATAAAATCTCTTTTGAAATTCTAAAAAATTCTTCTAAAATATATGATTATATTTAGTATAGCTTTAGTGTTAAATGCATTTTAATTTCAAATTTAATAAGCAATGTATCATCTATACAGCAACACACCTATTAGTCAATTGAGACCATGAGAGTTGTCTACTTTTATTTAAAAACATCACTGAATGCTCTTTCAATATATGGGGGGTCAAAAACATTGAATAATTTTTAGTTTCAAACATAGTTACTAATTTGGTATTCTAATATACAGAAAATAAATATTGAAGTGACTATAGGATCTTTAAAAAAAAATCACGACAGGGAAGAAAGAATATAGGGAAGAAATCCAAATACCAAACATGCATGAAAAAAAAAAGAGAACCTTTAAAGAAAGCTTTGAAGAAATATGAGAATGGAGAAAATAGGTGCCCATCTCCAAGAGCCTAAAGAAAGAATAATGTACAGAATATTATTAATTATTTAAAATAACGAAGAAGATATGAGAGTGGTTAGTGAAACAAATACATGTGGGCCAAAAAGTAAGGATTTATTTTTAAGGTCATTAGTTTCAAGCAAAGAAAATGTGGCAACCTTTTCCTGGAACAAATAGCCCAGTAGCTCTCGCTCTTTTACATCATAATTTATCTAAAACAAACAAAATAAGAGAAAGAGAAAAAAAAGACCCAGGGTCACTCTATTTGTCAAACTAGTTGAATTACTAAATAAAATCTACATGGAATTTAAAATTAACATGTTAAAATACATTATATGAATTTCAAAATTTCAAACATGGTCTATTTGTCCCTCAACTACAGAAAAATATTTCACAGAATTTTTTTTTTTTAACATCAGAAGGGTAATGTGCCGGCGTCATAACAAGGTTTGAGGGAGGCACATCTCACAGAAAGGCGTGAATACCCATTCATCAAACTTATGAACCACAAAAGGATCTCATAGAATTTTAAAGTTAGATTGCTTTAATCTAATATAATATTCTACACTGGAAAAATAAGACCCTAGAGAAATGAAGTGACTTCTCACAAACTTAAAGACTAAATTGGGGCCGGCTCGATAGCCCAGTGGATAGGGCGCCGGCATACCACATGGGAGGCCCGGGTTTGGTTCCCGGGGACCTCTCCTAGTGGGCAGACCGCCTTGAGAATGGCAAGCTGCCATGGGCGGGCCAGAGCCGCCGTGGGCAGGGCAAAAAGCTGCCACGGACAGGGCAAAAGCCGCCACAGGCAGGGCAGGTCGCCCGCGAATGGAGCGCAGCCAGCCACCCGCGAACTGAAAGCCGGCCGTGAACGGAAGCAGAAGCCGCCCACAAGCAGGGAAAGCCGCACCTGCGCAGTGACCAGTCTCGGCGCGTCGCCGCAGCGAGGGGGAAGGGGAGATATGTAATAAAATAAATAAATCTTTAAAAAAATAAATAAATAAAAAATTTTAAAAAGGCTAAATTACTAGAGCGAGCAAATATGAGAAACTAGGGCCTCCTGATTTCTGTATTTCATCACCCCTACATTCTTACTACAGAAATAGTTTACAATGTTTTAAAGCACCACTATTTTATATAGTGCAGTAGGCAACCCAAAGAAGAGTTTGCTTCTATTCATTGCTCCTTAAAGTGGTCTGGTTAGCTATTTAAAATGTTTAATTATATATCACATTATGGTGAAAAAGCACTCAACAGTGAGATCATGCAAATCTGAATTTTGAAGCTTTTAATTTAGGGAGGGGAGTATGGGAGTAATGTTACCTACTTTTCTCTGTCTTGTCAAAACTATATCCAGAAAATATAGCTCATTTCAAAACATCAATTCAAATGGGCAAGATATGTTTAAAGTTGTAAACGTAGTATCTAAACCCAAGAAGCAATACTTCTATAGTCAGAAGTAACACTTAGAAAAATAAGCCAGCATACACTATCCTGAAGATTTAATTACTAAGACATAAGAGACTTCCAACATTTAAACTGTACAATACCTATGCAGTTAGAATGTACAATTCTAACAACACGCATTTTCAGCCAAAAAATTCAAATACTTGAAAGTACCATGCCCATTTCTGTTGACCTAATTTTTCTAAAACAAAAACAAAACAAAACAAAAAAACCCCACACTCTTATCAAGTTGGATTACCTTGTCAAGAGCAAACTTAGTGTTTCCTACTGAAGATAACGACAGTGTGTAAGATCCAACTAGGGCAAAGTTGCTGGTACGTACAGCATTGAGACCGCCTGGACTGGCCATAACTGCAAAGAAAGAAGAAATGTTTAGTTCAGAGTGACTTCCTTTCCTTTCCCCTGGCCCAGCAGAAATAAATTAACTTGCAAGGAAGAAAACTGCCTTATTTTCTTCCATCTTTAAATATGGGGGAGAATTAAAGGAAAACATCAACATGTTTCCTAATGAAAGAAAACTGTGAAGTATTTTATATTTAAGTGAAGTATTAGCACTCCTTAAGAAGTGGGACAAATGTGTTTTTAAAAAACACAGAGGGGCCGGCCGAATAGCCCAGTGGCTAGGGCGCCGGTATACCACATGGGAGGCCCCGGGTTTGGTTCCCGGGGACCTCTCCTAGCGGGCAGACCGCCTTGAGAAGGGCAAGCCGCCATGGGTGGGCAGAGCCGCCGTGGGCAGGGCAAAGCTGCCACGGGCAGGGCAGGTCGCCTGCGAACGGAGCATAGCCAGCCACCTGCAAACTGAAGCAGAGCCAGCCGTGAATGGAAGCAGAAGCTGCCCACAAGCGGGGCAAAGCCGCCTGTGCGG
>PVKH010045983.1:0-10399 GCA_004027955.1 Chaetophractus vellerosus
ACAATGAGAAAGAGAATTTCAGATAAGTGGTATTATTCGGAAGAAAAGGTTTAAGACAAGAGGCCCTCTGGGTGATTTAGGCTCTGCTCTAAGAGGAGGTAAGCACTGTATCTGGGACACTGTTGGGTGGAGCAGTGACAGTCAGATGGAGATGCTGTCGGGGCATGGGGGATGGGGAAGCTTCCTCAAAGCCATCAAGGAGATGGTTGAAGTCATCCACTACAGGCTGGATGGGAGATGGCAGATAATCTTAACTTGGATTTTAATGCAGATTATCTGTTTATTTCCCATCCACCTTACTCTAGGTTTATTTGGCTTTCCAATTGACACTTGTATTCTAGCCAGTATAGGAAGTGCTAGTCAGACTTTAAAAGAGAGTTTGAATTCTACTTTTAAAAAGAACAAATTTTGGTAATATTTAAGCATCCGGTGAATTTTCATCATTAACCTGTTATTTTTTCTGTTAGAGTTCTGAATTGCGTATGTGTGATTATGTGTCGTGTTGTGTGTACGTGTGTGTGGGGGTGTGTGTGTGCTGACATATGCTCTGCTAACAAAGAGAGATATCAATCTTCTATTCCTTTTCTTTGATCATAAAAAAAAGTTCTCTGTGTGTATAAGAGATGCCTTTATCTCTTGGTCAATTTAAATCTTGTTTCTACTTATATAAGTCCCCTGAAAGTCATTGTTACCTTCTTAAAGAAATAAAGAATGACATGAATAAACTTGTTTTGCTGCAGGCCAGAAAAAAAGCTAATCTGGATCTATACTCATGGATCTAACACATTTTATGTCGTATTTAATACACACTTAAATGACTTGAATAACTGTATTACAAGAATCAATTAAAAAATATAACCAAAGATGAAAGGCAAACCCACTCAAGATAGCTTTTTTTTTAGCCCTCAAAATTGTAAGTACTAGGCTGCATTCGATTAAAAAAAATCCTCCCATAATATTAGCTGAGAAAAATAGTACATTGTAACAATGGATACACCAATTTACCAATCAGAGGTCTTGTGCAAGTAAAACAATAAATTGGAGCTCAAAAATATACAACCTAAAAGCCTTCTAGAAAGATCTTCTGCAATAACAATACATTCTTTTCAGGAACATTAAACGCTGCACTGATGCCTGTTTATTAATCTTCACAGTCTCCAATGGAATCTTCCTGGGTACACATGAGCTGTATGTGACAGGTGAAAAAGCAGGGAGCTGAACCCAGGCTTTGGGGATCTGAGCACAGGGCTACGTGGGATACTGAATCCTGGACAGCTAAAGGTAGAAGAGACCTCCACGTAGGGTTTCTCAGAAGTGGTCACACCACCCATTTTAAAACCAAAACAGAATCCTGGGACCCATTTGAAAGGGTGGTGAATTTTTAACTAAGAACCTCTGGATGTGGGGTCTGGGAATCTGTATTTTTAAAATCACCCTCCCCCAGTGTTGCTGATGCTTACTGATATTTGAGATTGCTCCCTCAGGGGCCATCTAGTAAAGCCCCTCATTTTTGGATGAGGACGTTGAGGCCCAGAGAACAAGGATGTTCAGAAGGCCACCCAGCCATTCAGTGGCAGAGCCGGCATAGACCCAGGTATTCTGACCCCCAAGCTGCCCGCGCTCCGTTCTACCACATCTTGTCTCTTCTGAAGTAATTTGTTCCCTTGTCCAGCAAATGGTATAGGCATCCTAAGAACCAATGCCTTCTACTTGGAAATGTGACTCCTGAGAATTCTGAACTTCTCAAAACTCCTATTTTGTTTGATTAAAAAATACTATTTAAGGAAAGTCCAAAGGATGCAGAATTAAAATTTGCTCATTCCTTTCAGCTCATCAGGAAGGGATAAGAAAACCAGGAAATCCTCCATTTTACCATTCACCAGAAATGCTGCAGAGATGCAAATAATTTCTGTCCAATGTAAAAGATAGCTCTAAAGGTTATAGTTTATTAATCTGAGGGACATTAACCAGTTTGTATATAACCCAGCAATGTTACCCTAACATTGCTTTATTAAACTGCCTGAAAACACTTGCTCCTCAAATTCTCATTTGAATTGAGTTTAACATCTTGCTGGTTCATTTATTGATGAGTTAAATACAATCTTTGGCTTATATTCGTTTGATAGTTGAATGAGAGTCATTGTCTAAGCTTTTGAAAATTGTACTCTAACATGAGAAATAACTATTGACAGCATGAATGAGTTAGCAGCTTTTCTGTGAAGCCTTCCTTGACTTGACTAGAGTGGCTAACACTTTCTCATCTCTGTTTCCCTAACCCTACAAGGTTACACACACCTCTCATATGGCATTCATCACATTGCTGCAAATATTCACTCATATATTTCCACAAATAAATAATAGTGCACTCACTGGACTGACTGTGATCCCCTCAGATCAGAGACTATTCTTTGCGTGCTTTGCATTTCACTATTTGCCATTTGCACATGGTGGATGCTTAGTGCACTTTTGTTTCAAGAACAATTAAGTTAACTCCCTGTCTTAGTGAATGAAGATCCATCACAGGCGTGAATGCTGAATGAGGACCAGAGCCATATCATGTGCATTTTTGCACTCCTACTGTGCGTTGGTCAAAGTAGATTTGCAGAATTGCGGCCAGCCTGGACAAAACTGTGAAGAAGGTGCTTTGCGTTTGGAAACCTCCTTCTTAGTGGAAACAGTAGTAATAGTATGTACTACTACTATTTAATGACTCATATTACATATTATGCAAAGTAAAGCACCACTAGCTATAAATGCCAACCTCACAATAATCTAGAAGTTAATAAGTCCTCTTATACTTATTTTCACTGAAGGAATTTACTTGATAGAATTTTCCATCTAGCAAGAAACAGGATTTGAACTCAGGTATCTCATTTCAAAGCCCAGGATTCAATCCAGGTTTTATTACTTGCTGGTTATGTGAGTCTAGGCAAGTTATCTAATTTCCCTGAACTTGCCTTTCCTTAGGATACCTGTGTTGCTGAGCTGGTAAAGATGAGAAGTAATACACGGAAAGCGCTATCACGGTGCCAGCCACACCTTGGGCCTCCAGTTAAAGCTATCACCGTTACCCTGTGGGCACCTTCCTCTCTCCACTTGTGCTTACCTGCCCCATTCTCCTATCTTTCACTTCCCTCCAGCTCACACTGCTTCCTGGCTGAAAGCGCTGCAAGGATAGGCACGCTACCAGGATCCATTGGGAAGTACGGCCTCAACCCCTAAACCAGTGATTCTCAGATATTAGCCTGTGCAGGAATCACCTCGGGATTTAAAAAAAAAAAAGTAGATCCTGATCCAGTAGGTCTGGGGTGAAGCCCAAGATTCTGCATTTCTAACAAGCTCCCAGGTTATGCGGAAGCTGCTGGTCCCAGCACCACCTTTGGAGAAGCAAGGCTCCACCTTTTGCGATTACCTTCCCCCTGCACCTCACCTCTGCACCTCTCATTTACTCAAAGTTTGTTTTCCGCTACTACGATAACAGGTAACTATGGAGATTAATACTTTTCCCAGGTAACAAATTTGCATTTTCACAGCTTGTCATTCTCCCCTCCCCAAACCCTCCACATAGCCAAGAGTTCACTGATAATTTTAAAGAGCTGTGAAGAGAGGGTAATTTTTGTGTGTGCTGTGCGGAGGAATAAAGGGTAAGGTTCGGTTAGGGGAGGAAGCTTTTCCATACTGTCAAGTCACATGTCGGAAGTGGTCATTAACTTATCTGGCTCTAAGTAGAAAGTAAATAGAATAATTCACTGTGTCTTCAAAATTTTTAGAATAGGCCAATGAATTCTCTTCTTATGAGCCTTTCATCTTAAAAGTAGGTTATGGATGCCAGCACAGTATTCTTGAGGAAATGTTGATTAACCTTTTGTGCAATGAACTGTTAGTAAGCAGTACTGTAGCTTTGGGAAATCTAACAAATATTGACATAGTCCAGTGGAATGATGTGGTGATTATTATACCCTTTCTCCCACAGATCAATGGGGCCCTCCCACTGTGACTCTCAGGCAAACTCTGCCCTTCGGGAGAGATCCAATAATTGACATAATCTTTATTTATCCAAGTTTAGAAATAATTCTCAGAAGATAATCCATTTTGTTTTTTTTAAAGTATATATATATATGAACCCTCTCCACAATCTTATTCATGTTATACCCATTTTTACAGATGAGGGCATTGAGTCATAGGGTTTAAATATCTGGATAAATCCTGAAGGAATTAATTGAAATATAAGGAAAAGAATCATTTAGAAATTCCCAGTTTTATTGGCCATTACTTAGAAAAATACTTGGCAGATGCTAGTATGTATTCATCTTTCTCTATCAGTCTACCTATCTATTATCTATCAATTACGTCTATCCGTCTATCTATCATCATCATCTGGAAGGTGGATATGCTTCTCTCATTTATTACCAGAGTGTACAAATATAGCCATGTGTGCTGGTAAATGACGTCATATATATATGTACAAACGAGCACACTTTCAATGTTTACATTTGAAGCAGTTAACTTTCTCTTACTGTTGGTTGCCCACTCAGTTGCACCCTGCAGCTGCCCCTGCTCCCTGCTCAGCCACCACTTCTATCCTGCTGTCAGACTCTTGACAGGCAAGAATGAAAGGCGAGAAAAGGCCCAATATTGCTTTCCCAGTCTCCATTACACCTAGGGCTTAGCAGGCACCTCAGTCTGGGCTTAAGGCACTTGATGGGTAGTCAGCTTGTTAGGGGCTTCTGAGAAGGGTTGTCCTCCCAGATAAAAAGAGATACATGGAGAACCTGTCCTTCTCCATTTTTGAGTGATTGTGTTAGGATATGATACACTGGATCTGAGGCAGCCATTTTATAATCACTAGGGGAAAAAAAGGCTGAGGACAAAAGCCCAAATAAAGGAGTAAATAATAAAGGAGAACAAAAAGTTGAAAAGAGCCCGAGTCTTAATTGGTATTAGGAAACTCTTATTTGATTATGGAGATGCCCCTACTTCCAGATTGCTTGCTCTATGTAATGATAAATGCCTCTTTTGTTTAAGCCATTATTTCTTCTGTTCCTTGCAGCCGAAAGCAGCAAAACTGATGTTCCAGTTTTTGTGAAAGGAACCCTTAGGATTGTAACTAGCCACTACCACAGTAGAGTGAGCTGTACTTTTCCAGCTCTTCCTGAGGTGGCAGAAGGCATACTAGTGGTCAGCTGTTCTTGGAGACAGGCTCTATCTGGTGGGAACTGTAGGAATTTGCTCTGCCAGCCCTGACCAGGTGGCCTGACCCTACTTCCTTCCTGTGCCAAATTCCTGGTGTCTTTTGTAACAGAATCTCAGGTTTTTGGGCCAATGGTGGTTTTAGAGCTTTTCGTTTTTCATGGGTAGACAGATGTTGGGGAAGTTAATTTCTCTGAATATAGCCTATAAATTATAGTCGCTTCAGATTATATGAATGGAATAGACTTTAAAAGCAGACTATGAACATATAGGAGCCATTTATATCCTTTAAAAATGGTGCCATATATAAAGGTTTTTCCTTAGAAGGTGAATTGTTTTCACTATTATAAGAATTATCCAAAATTGAGCCCAGATCCTCAGACTACATTGTGATGGGAGTACAGCTTTATGAACAAAGTGGCAACTATGAAGTTATGCAGCCTCGATTTTGGATCTTTACAGGGAAATTATAAAAATAATGGTTGACATCTTTCATTTCCTTCATTTCTTTACCACACTTTGCAAAATCCATTTTTATGTTAGTGCAACTTACAAGTAAAATGCATTTCATTCTACATGTATACAAAAAAAGTTCTGCACATGAAAACTACACTAGTAGGTACCACTAAATGTAGAAAGTATGAGATCTAAATTGTCAAACAAACAAAGAAAAACAAAAACAAAAAGTGTCACAGGGGACGTTGCATGACAGAAACTACAAAGATGTCATCCATATCTGCTCCAGCTCCAGCTCCTTGCCTCTGTGTTTATTTTTTCAAAGATTGAGGGAGAAAAAGAATTCCAATGGACAGAAAGCCAGAGGAAGGCTAGGACTACTCTGTGAGTTCAGCTCCACCTAATGATACTTTTCTCCACCCCCCACCCATCACCTCCACTGTAAATGCCACCCTTGTGTTCTGTGAATTTTTATATTATTTTCACTGTGTGAGACATGTAAATATATAGTGGATTCCTTCAGTATTCCTTCAAATATAAAAGACAAATAAGAATCTTGATTCTTCCAGCAATAAGCCTCTACTGAGAGGGTTATTTTCAGGCAAACAGTATGTTCAGAATTGTACTTTAGGAAGATTAAGCAGGCAAAACTGAGTGTAGTATAGATTGGAAGGAAGTGGAGGAGTCTAATTGAGGAAAGCAGAGCACCACTGTGGCCGTTTAAATAAACTAAAGAGGTTTTGGTGGTGTGAATTAGAGTAGTGGTCTGGAGAATGGAGAGGAGATGGGTGCAGAAGTGTCATGCTTGATACATCTTAAATCTTGCATACTTTTCCATCTCATCTAAATTTGATCTTCAAGCCAAGCCCTGCTGGAATAGCCAGGGCCACTTCCAGTGCCTTAGGCCAGAGATGCTTACCCAGCCCCAACCCCATGGTCTGGTGGCCACACCCGCCATGATTCTTATGGCTGATGCAATGTAGGTGAACAACTTGCATTTCTACAGACACCCCATCATATTTTACGCTTCAGCACTTTGGCTGTGCCTTCAGTCTGAAGTTCCCTTCTCCACATCAATGGAACTTAATCATACTTCAGAAACCTGCTTGGTGTCATCTCCTCTCTATAGCCTCATGTAACACCTCCAGATAGTAGAGTTGACCATCCCTCCTTTGACCTCTTCTGAATCTTGTCTGCTCTTGAATTTGGCATTCATCATGCTGAATTGTATTTATATTTCCACTCATCCCCAATATCCACTGTGATTGCCCAGAAAAGGTAGTTGCTAAATATTTACTGAATGGTTAAATTCTGATTATCAAAGATTCTGCCGTGTTCTTGAGCCCTGTCCTCCCTGTCACACAACCTAGTTCTCACCTGCCTTCATCCCTGTTTTTGAGTGTTTCTTGTGCTAATTGCTCAGTAGCACAATCACATTCAAGGACTGCTGATCTGTGTTGACTTACTTCTCTATTCCACCATTGTCTGGGCCCTGGCTGAACTCTATGCCAGTGTCAGCTCTGCCATTTGTTGATTGACTAGCTATGAGCCAATTGCCTGCAGTGCGACAACTTCCCAAGTTTCACCTGCTCTAGGCATACCATGACTCAAATCCTAGTTCCCACACCTGTGCAGACTACCTGTCTTACAGCTGGAAAACTCTGTACCCTGTAATCTCATCCTTGTTCAACTCTGAACCTCTGCCACTAGCTCCTACATCTTCCCTCACATTCATTCCTCCCTTGCTCACCTGCGGGTGGACATGAGCAATGCCTGGTCTAATCCTCTTGCCTCTAATGTATGAATGGCAATGTCCTGCAGAAGCTCACTGTGGTAGGTTGAATTAGGTACCCAAAGAACACATGCTCTAACCTTAACCTGCATTCCTGTGGGAGTGAGCCCACTTTAAATAGGACCTCTTGCAGATGTTATTTTCAGTTAATGTGTGGCCCAATGAATGAGGGTGGGACTTAATCTGGGTTACTGGAGGCCTTATAAAGAGGATCCAAAAGTCACAGAAGCAAGAAGGGACATCACGATGTGATGGGACATTGCCGTGTGATGGGAGGCAGAAACACAAGCCAAGGAATCCCAAGGATTGGCGGCAGCCAGCACCAGTATGCTGTGGTAGAAAGCATAGTCTTACCAATGCCTTATTTTAGTCTTACCAATGCCTTATTTTAGACTTCTGGCCTCGGAAACCATGAGCCAATAAATACTGTTGTTTAAGCCAACCCAGTTCCTGCTATTTGTGATAGCAGCTCTGGCAAATTAAGACACTCACCAGATGACAGACAGACTCCACTGGATGTTGGAACTTCTTAGATTTGGGGGGGGGGGGAGACAGACAAATGTGGGACTGGAGTCAAAGTCTGAGGCTTTCTGTTTGCATTATTAGGCACATGGAGGCATCATGGAGGAAGGAGAATACACAAGAAAGAACAATTTTAGCTTCTGGAGAGATATAATGAATTCAGTTTTTAGGGGGAGATGAGTCCAGTTTTGGATAAAAATGATATTAAAAATATTAATGAGGTATGTCATCAATCAATTACCACAGATGCCAGCTTTCGGACTCTATTGGTGTCTGTCAGCCCAGGCCCTCTCATGTGATAGCAGACCAAGTTACTAGAACAAGTTACTATTGATCAGAGTGAAGGTCTATGGCCTAGGCCAGGCTCAATAAATCCCAAATAAACTTCCTGTTTGAACACCAATCTTCTTTTCATTTGCCCCTTCCTCTGGGGGTTAGACTTTGCCTTTTTAACCTTTAGGAATTTAGTTTAAAATAACCTCCATACTTCTAGTTAAAGTGCTCCATAGTACTCACCCCTAGTACCATTTTTCAAGACTTTGTGAATTTGATCACATCTCCTCTCAGCTCCATCTCACCACACAGCATGACTGGTCCCCTCCCCTTCAGCTCATAAAGACCTCTTTTATCCTTAAAAACAAGAGAGGGATGACTGCTAAAGATTTATGCAAATTCTGTTTTTAACCTGCCAGCCAAAGAATAGGGCATAGAGATGAATTCTTAAGATGTTTTTGGCTTTTGAATTTTGTGTTCCAGAGAGGATGTTTTTGTTTTGTTTTGTTTTTTTCCTTTTTGGCAGATTTGATTTAGACATAAAGATGGAAACTTAATTGTTAGCTCTGGGCATTCAAAGAAGGTGAGGATTTGTACCCACCCTGTTCAGAAAGGACAAATGAATTGCCTAAGGATTTAAGTCTGGCTTAGAGCTTCTGATTCAAATTGAAAATACAATAAATGTCAAATAATCATATTGGTCTCTTGGGGGGTCACTCATTAGAGAGAGGAGAGGGGTAGCATAGCTAATGAGAAAATGAGGGGAAGCAAGAATGCTAGGTTATAGTCTCACTTCTGCTAGTGTCATACTGAGAACTCTGGGGCAGGAGACTGCTTTTCCCAGATTCCTTCAGTTTTAGCTTTGATCTAGGAGAAATGCAAATTTGTTTCTCTTTTACTTCACAAGTGTGTAGGAGGTTTGTGTATCTACCAGTACCTCAGCCTGATGATGGGCTTTTGTCTTTTGTTTCTATCGGTTTAGTGGGCATAAGGGGAATTTACAGCAGGGCTGATTGTCAGGCAAGTCAGCCCCTTGCCTGTTCAGTGGAGATGGTCACCACCACCACCTCTGGGTCTTGACTCTGCCATTAGATCAGCCAAGTGAGGACATGAACACCAATTCAAATTTCTCTGAAATGTCTGTCTCCTGAGTGATCCATTTGATTCACCCCTCTCCGCAACACCCTTGGCACCCATTTCCTAACTGACCTTGCTCCAATTCCAGTTGTGAACTTCCTGCCCTTGCTTCTGTGCTGGAAAAACCAGCCATCTCCTCTGAATGTTCAAAAGGCCCCTCTTGGCAAGCATCTCTCTCCCAGGTAAGAGGCAGGGAGTCTGAGGCACATCACTTCTTAAGAATACACTTTACCTGGCTTTAGGCCCATGGTTCTCTGGAAGGAATATGTTGGCTGACCATTACATTTGCAGAGATAGGTTTAATGGGCTTCCCAGTGTTTTGAGATATATTCTTTATGGCTAAGATTGACTTCATGAAAAATCTATGCATCCCCCACTCTTAAACATGCCTAGGTTTTCCCTAGCTTGGAATAAAAACCTTTGCTTCACCTTGTTGCCTTTTTAAAGTACTGTGTCAGTACAATCACCTTTCAAGGCCAAATTTCTGAACAGATACTACACATTGATTGTGTTAATTTCTGCATCATATCTTCTCATATTAAGCCTTTGCAATCTGGCTTCCACTCCTACCAAACAACTGAAATGGTTATCTCTGTGCTTTTCCACCAGACTAATGTCATTTCCTCAGTTATTATCCCTTTAAATCTCCCTGGGGAATTTGATGCTGTTGATTATCTTCTTTCCTTAATTTTTTTTCCATGGCTCTATCTAACACTCCATTCTCTCTTTGCCTAGTAAACTTTTCCTTCTCTCTTTTAGTGATCCTCTTTTCTGCTATTTGCATTTACCTACTCAAGGTGTAATTCTTGGCTTTATGCCCATCCATTCTCATAATTAATTCTTTTACCAAAATGCTGGTGGTACTGCCCAAAATGTGTTCAACTCTGACATCTCACATAAAATCTGTTCCATATTTCTAACTACTTACTAGCCATTTCCACTTGGATATCCAACCTCCCCTCCTAATTTTTCCATTCCAGGAAACAGACTGATTGGATTTAAATTCTGGCTCTGTCACTTTCTAGTTGT
>PVKH010045984.1:0-10471 GCA_004027955.1 Chaetophractus vellerosus
AAAGAGCCATCTATGCAATGAACTCACTGATGACTAAAGTCCATAAATGCCCTTGTATTACAATTAGCCAAGTGCTTACTTGACCTAACAACTGGGCACAATTACGTGGCCGAGTTGACACATTAGCCTAACCATCACCATCCGTCAGTTGATGGACACTTGGGTTCCTTACATCTTTTAGAAATTGTGAATAATACCGCTATGGACATCAATGAGCAAATATATGTTTGAGTCCTTGCTTCAAATTCTTTGGGGGAATATACTTAGAAGTGGGTGTGCCAGGTCATGTGGTAATTCTATACTTAACTTTCCAGGGAACTGCCAAACTATCTTCCCCAGTAGCAGCATCAAATTTTCTTCTACACAAGAAACTCTATTAGGTTAATATTTAATACGTGAATCGCTTTCTAGAATAGAGATAGAGAGTGGAAAAAAAATAACTAGCACAAGAGTCCCATATTTAATGAGACTCAAAATGCTTTTTTGCTGTTTTTTTGAAACTGCACTGAGTTTGGAAGTTGGAGTATATTTTTATTCTAATGAGTTTTTCCAGATTTCCTTATGCTGAGTAAAAACTTACTGATTTAAAAAAAAAAAATTTCAATATTTTCTTTGTCTTGTTTGACTGGCTATTTTAACATCTTTCATTATTAGACTAGCCCCCAATAAAGCCCTTGCAATGCTATATATCAATGGATGAATGTAAAGCCTGTGCCTTACTAACAGATTTTTTTTTTTAATAACAGAGCTTGCTGAGAAATGGGAGAGAAGGAAGAAAATACACATTGAGGTTTTATGCGGGCTCCTCTAGGTAGAGAGAGCAATTTGGCTTGTGCGGTTACCTTTATTAAACTATCAATTACTCCTCCCCTTGCTAATGCTAAAGGGAGAGGCCCCAGCTGACTAACAGACTCCTTTTTTTTTTTAAGATTTGTTTTATTTATTTATCTCTCCCCACCCCCTCGTTGTTTGCACTTGCTATGTCTGTTCGTCCTCTTTGTTTCTTTAGGAAGCACCAGAAACCGAACCTGGGATCTCTGATGTGGGAAGAAGGCACCTAATCGCTTAAGCCACCTCAGTTCCCTGCTTTGTTGTGTCTCTCGTTATGTTTTTCCTCTTGTGTCTCTTGTTGCATCATCTTGTCACGTTAGCTCACCGTGCCTACTCATCATGCCAGCTGGCCGTCTTGCTCATCCTCTTTAGGAGGCACCAGGAACCTCTGCTCTCTGCTTTGCGGTGTCTCTCATTATGTTTTTCTTCTGGAGTCTCTTGTTGTGTCAGCTTGCCACACATGCCCATCACACCAGCTCGCTGTCTTCTTTAGGGGCACCGGGAACTGAACCACAGACCTCCCATGTGGAAGGCAGGAGCCCAATCACTTGAGCCACATACACTTCCCTGACTAACAGACTCTTAAAATAGATGTTTTACACATCAAAAGTAGATGTGAGCAGAGCCGGTATAGCTCAGTGGTTGAGCATCTGCCTCGCATGTACGACATCCTGGGTTCAAACCTGGTACCTCAAAAAAAAAAAAAAAAGTAGATGTGCTAAAGCTGTCCACAAAACCTTGGATATTTCTCTCATTGAAAGGTGAGGTGTACACACCTTCTCCATTGCTCTCCATTGAGCTGAAGATGGTTGCAAAAACATAAGAATGTAGAAGCCATGGCTGTGCCAGTTTTCAGGCCAAGACTAAAGAGACCAGGAGCTCCACTTCCTATCTCTTAGAATATTCTCACTGGAAGCCGTGAGCCACTGTGGAGAAAGACTGATGGCACTGAGACCACCTCGAGAGGCTAGTGTAGATTCCTCAGTCAACAGTCCTAGCTAAGCCCAGCCTTGCAGCCGTCCCACCAAGGCACAGACCTGAGTGAAGCTGCCCTGGATGGTCCATGTCAGCCAATTAGCTTCAGGCAAAGCCACGTGGAGCAGAAAAATGGGCCAGCTGAGCCCTACTCAAATTCCTGATCCTCAAAAGTGATGACCTGTAATAAAATGGCTATTTTCCTAAACTGCTAAGTTTTGAGCTCATTTGTTCTGCAGAAATAGATACCCAGAAGAGAGGAATAAAAGGGAAAGTCTCTCTATTTGTTCAATTGTTGTGTAAATGTGTAAAATTTTTTTCTTAATTTGATGCTAATGCTAAAATTAAAAACTTAATTTTAAAATTAGTTTGCAACGACTCCAGAAATACATTTTCATAGTGACTAAAATTTCTATAAGGATAGAGAACTGTCTTCCAAGTGATAAAAGATGCCTTGGAATAAAGATAAAAATGTGAAAGTTTACAAAGAGAGGCCTGATTGAAGATATGTAAGACTCAAAATGAAAATCCACGACCAAGATTAAAATATCAGAATGAAGAGAGGAAAGGTCATGTAAAGTGCTTGCAAGGTGGGAGGTGGTAAGTTTTGTGGCAGGGCCAAGGTCTTTGCCATCAGACAGACCCAAGGTCGGAATCCACACAGTGCTTTGGGTGACTCAGGCAAGTTACTTATCTTCCCTGAGCTTAGGCTTCCTAAGCTATAAAACGGAGATAAAACTGCCTTCTTCCAGGGTTACTGTGAGGATTAAGAGAGAATGTATACAACACACTTGGCAAAACACCTGCCATATGGCAGGTGCTTAATAAATGGTTATTCCCTTCTTTTCAAAACGAAAGTGAAGAAATGGAGAGCACTGGTAACTTGTATATGTAGGATTGCTCTGCATAGTAAAACTCTTCAGCTCCTGATTCTAACAATAGTGGAGAGAGCTCTAATTTCTTGACATGTAACTATCCTGAGTGCAGGCAAAAAGAGGAGAGAAAAATTTGAGGGACAAACTCATTTTTGTTTAGTGGGAAAATCAGGATCTTAAACAAAAGCATGAACATATTTTGAAAATCCTAATATCATTCTGGAGAATGCCATGTTCTTCCAAATTTTTGGAACTATTGCTTTGAATTTTAGAAAGGCAAATGCCAAGGGTTATCTTGGATTTGAAAAATGGCAGAACATAAATATGTAATGAAAATATTGAAATACTGACTCCTCATTACTAGTTGCTATGGGAAAGCATCCAGAATAGAAAATAACAGGGCTTTTCAAAGCTCACTCATCTTGTTGAAAATTATTCTCTTCAGATAATTGTTCTCATGATTAGCTCATTATTTAATGTTCTGTTATGTGTGGTGGAACCTTGGAATTATAGCCCTGAAAAGTCCATTTTTAACCTTGAATGTCCAGTTTTAATCATATTTAGGGTAATAACAAAGCAGCATCAAGAATGCGAGGTTCTCTTGTTAGTGATGTCTCAGCAGTTGATTTTAAACTAGTAATTACATCACTTGAATTTTCCCAGGCCATTCTGATTGAATTGAATGTAGCTATTTTCCTGAAACTTGATGCATTAAATGCATATACTTTTTTTTACTGCATATACTTTTAAAAGTATTTATTTTTCATGCATTTTCATTCTACCTTGTTCCAAAAAGGATTTAAAGAATATATAAAAGAGATTATTTAAAATTAAGACTAACACAAAAGAAAAGGGCAAGTAAGTATAGGGCTGGAAAACACAGCGAGGATTGTGACTCTTTCAACGACGTCGGCAGAACGTTTTTATATGCTTGCTACTGAGTTAACATGGGTTGATGCTAAACTTAAAAGCGGTCAGTGAGGAAATTTAATTCAATGTCCAGGTGCTCGGAGAAACACAACTCTTCCTAATACAAAGTTCAGGAAGATATACTCAAAATGAGGATACTGTGTAGTGTGTTCTCATTTAATAACATCCTAATGGAGTTTTATAAAATAATCTCACAAATCTGAAAAAATATAATAGCCATATTATGTCCTGATTTGGGGGTCAAAATATCAGCTCTGTATGTTATTACAAATACCAACACTCCCATACATGAGTATACATATAAAATGCAAGTGATTCCCCCAGGCGCTACAATACACCTGAGGAAGGTAGCACATGAGGGAAAAGTTAGCTCACCTGAAGGAGCCAATGCAGTACCACTGTCCTGATCCAAGGAAGAACGCATTTGCCTCTCTGATCTTCCACAGATCTCTCTCAGATCCCCATGATGTCTTTCCCTAAAGGATCTTCCGTATTTAAGCTTAGTTTGAGTTCCTCATTCCATGTCTTTAAACCCTTCCACTATCTTTCAGCTTCCAGGAAGAATTCATCCCACTGTTCCCAGCTCCCCTGCAGTGCTTTGCTTATGGAGTCATCACACCATGGAAATAGTGTTTTAGAGTTTGCAACATATCCCTATTCCCCTCCTTGCTCATGAATGGGAGTTCCTGAAAGGCAGGAACGGAGCCTTCCTCATTTCTTATTCTATTTCTCCTTTCCTTCGTAACCCTCTAGAGCAAGGTTGTTTTTTTTTTAAGATTTATTTTTATTTATTTATATATCTCCCCCCCGCTGCTTGTGCTTGCTATGTTCATTTGCTTTACGTTTTTCTGTGTCTGCTTGTCTCCCCCTGTTGGGTCATCCCGCTGAGTCAGCTCGCCGCGTGGCGGTGCCTTCTCCAGGAGGCCCTGGGAACCGAACCGGAGCCTCCCATGTGGTAAACCAGAGCCTTACTAACTGAGCCACAGCTGGTTCCCAAGCAAGGGTTCTTAACAAGGGGTCCATGAGCTTGAATTGAAATTCGAAAACACATTATTCTTGTGGGGACATGTTGGTGTGGGTGTGATATATTTATTAAATACTACACAGTATAGTGTGGACTTAGTAAGGGGTCCGTGGTTTACACCTGACTGGGAAAGGAGTCCGTGGAACAAAAAAGGTTAAGAACCCCTACTCTAGAGTATTCCCTAGCTCACAGTAGGCATACAATAAAGCCTGCCTTGAGTCTTCCTTTTCAAGACTGTCTTTGGCGTGTGATGCCAATAGAAGCACTGAGATGAGGAAGCACATAGGAGAGAGTTGCCCTGCATGCTGCGGTGCTGGGGACAGCCCCTTCCTTGGGTAGTGTAGAATTCTAATTTTAGACTCTAGCTTGGCTTATGTTCACAGGGACAATGTGGATCAATCTCTGCATTTGTGAAATGAAGCCACACGGCCTTTCATGTCTTGTTCTCTGAGTCTGGTTGACTTCAGTAAGCATCAGGGCTTTGCATTTTCAGTATTTTTTAAAACTTTACGACTTGCCCAGCCTACTGTGCAAAGCCATTAATGAAAATCAAAAGCCCTTGGAAGCTTTGCTACTCTACCTCCCTGTTAACTGGCAGGTGTAGGGAGGCTGCCTGCATTCAGCAGAGCTTCAGAAGCAGCGATGTTTCCTTTTTATCATTCCTTTCAGTGGAGGGAAAATATTGGGCTTTAGTCTTGTCTGTTGAAAGAAGATGAAAAGAAGCCTAAAAACGCTTATGCAAGGGGAATAGACTGACAGAATAGCTGAGAAGTCACAAAAGGCAGATGTCAGCGAGAAGCACCCCTGACTATTTGCTAAGCAGTTTCTAAGCAACTTTTAATGGAAGGTCAGTCATAAGCAAGATAAAGGGATGAGGAAACAACATTATTTCCCATAATAAAGTGACTGTGAATGCAGCCAGTTAGAGGGGAAAATAGACTGGGCAGCTTTGGCACTTATTGATGTGTAGGGGTGTGTGTGTGTGTGTGTGTGTGTGTGTATGTGTACAAATGAAAATCTTTCACAAAAGAACCTATCAAATTTGAGCAGGTGTAATAATCCTGGCAATGTGTATACTTTAGTGCTCAAAAGACTTTCAGTAAAACACTGAAATTTTCCCATAAGCATCAACTCTTTTATATTCCTACATTCCAATCCACAGGCATTTCATACGCTCATTTATTACCTGAATGTTTAATGTGCACCCTCTCTGGCTCAGACACTGCTAGATCAATAGAGAAAGAACCCCAGACCCTGGCTCTGAGGTCCCTAGACCCCAGCACCATCCACTTAGTCAGTGACTAGAGGGCAGTGTGATAGGTGGCAGAGGGTCCCGAGAACAGGCACCTCGGTTTCCCTGGGCTTATCAGCAAGGGCTTCCTAGAGGAGGCAGGCCAGAGAAAATCTTAAAAGAATTGATCTTCTCAGCTCTGGCTTTGTTTCCTTCACTCAGGTAACTTTTGAATAGAAATAATAGAAAATAACTTTTCCTTTCATTTCAACTTGTTATGTGAGTACTCATGCATACATCATAGCTGAAATGCATGGAAAAGTCAGTGAGGTCTCAACTGCCAAAGTCAATGGCCCTTTGAAGTAATCCTTTTTGATAAGATTATCTGAATGATCTTCTTGTGACCCACCCCCCTCTTGGCTGCAATGGCACTAGATTTTCCTAGGTTTGCTCCTACCTCTCCATCTTATCTTAGTCTCTTTCTACCCTCAATCTATACTCTTTCCCTCAGCACCTTAAAACTGTCTTATGCCATGAACTCATGCCTTGGACTCATGCCTTCATGCTGATACCTCTCAGAAATTTAGCTCACAAGGCTCCAGCCCTGTATTTATATGTTACAGGATATTTCATCATCATTTAAAATCAGCCTTTCTAAAACTTCAACAGCATCTCATGATCCATAAAATGGCACAGCAGAATCAGAATCTCCAGTTGGCCCGAGGAACCCCAGTGTCCATCCAAGAGAAAGGACAAGGAGTGGTGGTTACTACCAATTGAGGGATATGAAGGTTGGTAGGGCAGACCCTTGTCAGGGTGTGTAGGTTTCCTTGATTTCCTAAACCATACACGGAGTAACAGTGAGCAGTAGCTTAATCATCATTACTTTTTTTGCTCCATCAAATGGCAATGGAGAGAACCAAGGAATGTGCTCTGGTAACCTTGGGTTCCTGGGTAGGGAGCTGAAGGACAGATAGCCACAAGTAGTATTTTCATTTCTTCTATGCATGGCCTCCATGGCTTCTTAAATGCTTATATTCCTTCCTGCTTTATTCCAGAGAAGTTTGAGACAGAAAAAAATGGATTTGTTTCTGGTTTATTCTAGAATTATGACCTCCTGGGAAAAGATGAAATGCATTTTATGTAGACTGTGACAATCTTACCAGCCTAATCCAAAATGAGAAACTGAAATTTGAGCTTTTTTTGCCCTTTTTTATTTTTTATTTTATTACATCTCTCCCCTTCCCCCCTGCTGCGGCGACGCACTGAGAGTGGCCACTGCGCAGGCGCAGCTTTCCCCGCTTGTGGGCGGCTTCTGCGTCCATTCACGGCCGGCTTTCAGTTCGTGAGTGGCTGGCTGCGCTCCATCCGCGGGCGACCTGCCCTGTCCGTGGCAGCTTTTTGCCCTGCCCATGGCGGCTCTGGCCCGCCCATGGCAGCTTGCCATTCTCAAGGCGGTCTGCCCGCTAGGAGAGGTCCCCAGGAACCGAACCTGGGGCCTCCCATGTGGTATGCCGGTGCCCTATCCACTGGGCTATCGAGCCGGCCCCCTGAAATTTGAGCTTTTATTGGAGAATATGAGGCAGTCAGGTACTACAAAGGATAATATATTTGACGAAGGAAGATAAACACAATGCACAATGTTTCTCCAGAGACTATGGAAAGAAAAGGGCAGCCATCATAATTATGTCTCCAACTGTATGTGCTCATTCATGGAGCATGAATATAAAGGAGATTCAAAAGTTCTTTTAGGACAGGGCTTCCCAAGGTAATGAATGAATGAAAGAATGATGAAAAATTAATTTGACTACAAAATGTTTGTAACTTTTTTTATTAGCAACCTCAGAAAAATCCCAATGAACAAGACATCCTTAAGCAATAATTTGTCCTTCTTCAGGGGAAGCAAGATGCACCCAAGAAATTTTTTTCCTAAAAGATAAGCTCTTTACTGAAACGTTGAGGAAAAACACATCATATTTGCATATTTCCTGATGAAGACTGCTCTTTGTTTGGAAATTATGGGCTTACTTTGTATGTATTGTAACAGAGTTGTGAAAAAATTGCTATTATTGTACTGAATGTTAATTTCTGAATGGCCAGGACCTAGAGTCCACAATGTCTGTTGTGAAGGGATGGGATGGAAGGACTCTCACCAGCAATCTACAGGGCTCCCTCACTGAGCTCGGCTGTGGGAGGATGTGATGGCCTGATGCTGGGTGGACCCCAGAAAACTATGCTCTTAAAGCTCACCCATTCCTGTGGATGAAACCTATGGTAAGTAGGATCTTTTGATTAGGTTACTTCAGTTAAGATGTGGCCTTAATCCTCGTAGCGGAATGCTTTACAAACAGGATGACTGTGGAGAGAGACAGAGTGAGGGGAAGAGAGAGAGAGAGAGCACAGAAGCAGGCAGATGGAAGTGATGAAACCCAGAGGAGAAGGGACAGACCAGCAGATGCCACCATGTGCTTGCCATGCGACAGAAGAGTCCAGGATCATGGGCAGTGAGCCTTCAGGGAGAAAGTATCACCTGATGATCTTTGATTTGGTCATTTTTCTCAGCCTTGAAACTGTAAGATTGTAAACCAATAAATCCCCACTGAAAAAGCTAACCCATTTCTGGTATATTGCTTTCCGCAATCCAGCAGACTAAAACAATTGCTCAGTCTCCCTTTGGGGGCCCAGAGCTGGTTGGAACATTGAAGAATCCCACTTGTAGCAGAGGACTGGAAGTAGAAGGAAACATTTGAATGTTGCTTAAAATTTTATTTTATAGGAAATTAAGGCATTATGAAATCCTTTTACTGGTGTCTACCTCTTGTCCTGAAATTTCCATCTCATTGCAATAAACATAATCAAATTAATGCCTAGTCTAATTCTAAGGCTTATGGTAGTCTTTAAAAATTAACACATGACTGATATTTAATGACACAAGACCTCACTTCTTGGTTTGCATTTCAAAATGATTATTTTGAGAAATGAAATAAGAGTTTTTAAATTTGGGGGAATAAAGAGGTGAACCCAAATCAACAGAGGTTTCTAAATCAGTGCTTCTCAAAGTGTGACCTCCAGATCCAGCAGCACCTGCAACCCCTGGGAACTTGTTGGAAATGGAGATTCCCAGGCTCCACTCCAGATCTACTGAATCAGAAACGTGTGCATGTGTTTGTGCCTGCACGTGCACTCACAAGGGGAGGCAGAGGAATCTGTTGTCAGGTGTTTCTGATGTGCAGTAAAGTTTAGGAACTCTGCCCTAAGGGTAATCTAAACACCCAAAGGTAGGAGTTTCTGGCAAGTGGTTGGATGTTAATGCAACAGGACATCATGTTGTCAGTTAAATGGCAATTTGTGGATGAATTAAGCAATAAAAATAAAACAAACAAAATTCAGAATTTTATATATTACGATAGGAGGTAATTCAAATGATGTAGAACAGGAAATCTGGAACACCAAATTAGCAAAATTGAGGATTTAGAGGATCATCCTAGTTGTGTGTATATAAGTGATCATTTAATATTACTATTTGTGATAGTTTACTTTATTGCTAAGGTAAATACACATTGAAAAAGGGAAAAATGGGAAACACATATCTGATAAAGAATTTAACAGATAAATTCTTAAATTAACTAAATTCTTTAATGCCCACCACTAAACATAACATTTACTTATTTACAAGTGTAATTAATAATATATTTATTTGATACATGTTAACAAACAAACAAGGTTATATCTCAAATCAAAGAGATGTTTTTAAGTTAAAACATCTTGTTTTCAAGTAAAAATACACAGCTGAGAGAAGCAGAACCTTCCTTGCCAATCCATCTGCTTTCCCCAGGGTGCCACAACTGAAACATTCCAATTAAAATACAGGATAACACTCAGAGGTTGGAATCCTTTTCTCCCCACCATTTTTCTTTTTTTCCCAACCTCTGCCTTGTCAAAGAGGAAAAACCTGTTTACTCTGATTTCATGGAAATAAATGACAGCAGAGAAACAAATGTATAATATTTGGTCATTATAATCTATAGCTTATGGTTGATTCAAGATTTAAAGTTCATGGTGCTTGAGGATTGGGTTATTTGAGAGCTTTCACTTAAACAAGGACCTTTCACCTCAAAGTCATCATTTCGAATTTAGACATGGACAATAACAAAGTGTCATAAACTCCTGACCCTGCAGATTTGTTCCAGTTCTAAATGTTCAGTGATTCTATGATTCTACTGCTGTTTCATGGCTAGGAATGCTGTGCAGCTTCAATGTATTTTGTGGAACAGAATATATATATGTCATTCAGGAAGATACAACAATAATCCAAAAGCTGGATCATATTCTCCTGACTGGGGCAGTGACAGCTCTGAATAAATATAACTAAATGCTGAAAGAGCTGCTGCAAAGATTCATAATTTATCCACACAGACATCTTAGATCCCCATAGAAGAATGTTCAGAAAAATAAGCCTTCATAAGCAACAATCGATGAGCAGAAAGTCTTTCCCTTCAAAAAATAACCTCACCCAGATTCCAACCCATCCATGCTCCCTCGTAAGTCAAAGAGTGTTTGGAGCTTATCTGTTTTCTTTTATGGTTTAACCTAGTTGCTTCCACT
>PVKH010045985.1:0-10444 GCA_004027955.1 Chaetophractus vellerosus
ATCTCTAAAAACAATTGTTTAAAAATATTTTGCCTGGTCTTTGTGTTTATGATGAGAGGTCAAGTCTAGTTCTTGATACCACCATCTGTCTAGAAATAGATGACCATATTATACTTCTTTGTTTGGAATTATGTTGTTAAATTCCTAAATTTCTACTAGGACCAATATATTACACTGGGAATAAAGAACACTGAAAGGGAAGTGAGGGGTCATGGGATATGGTCAGGATTTCCAAATATGCCTAGCATCATGCTTCATGCAAATGTGGTGTCCTCTCTACCACTCAGTTTCCTCATCTATAAGATGAGAGAGTTGGATTTGATTGGTTTCACATTTCTTCCCAGCACAATCCTTCTGAATCTATGGTGGAGAACAATTTGCCAAATGTTTTGATGGATAGGTTGACCTTTTTACAGTTTACCTGAAAGCTTATTTTCAACATCACTCTTTAGAGCAAGACAAAAGATTGGACTCCCAATTTGCTGTGCTGCTGCAACCCTTGCTCACACTAATAGGAATTACACACAGGCATCTCAGAGATAATGGAGCTGTCGATCTCTTTTACAAACCATGACAAGTATCCAGGCAATTGTGGATTTCAAAGTAAACATCCAGCATTTCTGCAGAGTCAGCCAGGATCAGTTCCAAATCATTTCTACTACTTTCCTCATCCCCCTCCAGAACAAAATTCCCACAAAATTCATCCATTTCTCAGGCACCTGTTCGCTGACTTCCAGATGGAGATGACTAAGAAGGTAGTTAGGCCTAATTAAAATCCAAATGGTTGATAACCCTCCTCTGTGGTTTCAGGTTTCTGCTAATCAGATAATTGCAGATTAAAGGACTCACTCTGTGCTTTTGAAGTCACCACAAAGGCATTAAAGCAGGGGTTCTTAACAAGGGGTCCCTGAGCTTGAATTGAAATTAAAAAAAAACAAACACATTATTCTTGTGAGTACGTGTTGGTGCGGGTGTGATGTATTTATTAAGTAATACACAGTATAGTGTGGACTTAGTAAGGGGTCTGTGGTTTTCCCGTGACTGGCAAAGGGGTCAGTGGAACAAAAAAGATTAAGAAGCCCTGCATTCAAGTGTTTCTGCTGATCCTCAGAGGGGAAACTGAAAGGGAATCACCTGTGATGGAGGCTGTCCTCCTGAGATGCCCTTTCCTGGGGCCCTGGACCACCAAGTGTTCTTAGTTTCTTGTGCCCTCCCGTGCCTGAGCTGGCCCGTGGCTGAGCCTCTGCCTCCTACTAAGCCATCATTCTGGCTGCAGGGAATTTGTCAAGACAATATCTTAAATAAGTCATCAGTGGAAGCATTGTTTTTAATAAGCATGGCATTGTAGAGCATGCACTGTGTTCCTCCCACCCTTGGCAGGTTGTCTTCTGCTGTCAGAGTAAGAGAATATTAAAAATGAAAGGAACCTTACAAATGAGCTTGTCCTACTGGTCTACTCTCTCACATTACAATCAACAACAACAAAGTGAGTTTTTGGGCAATATTGTAGTTTCTAAAGGAGGAAAACAGGCTCTTACATTTTAAACAATAAGAGTGAAAACTAAACAAATATTTTCTAGTTAACCCTCAGCTAAGCAAAAAATTAAATTAAATTAACCAGACACTCATTCCTTTCCAGGTTATTCCAGCTAAGTTTACTTTAATTGAATATGAAAACATTGAACAAATCTCAGCAGATTAAATTTTTTTTTTTTTTTTTTTTTTTTACAAAAGACAGAGCAGGTAGAAGCTCATTGCAGGATGAAATAAATGAATGGTGACCCACTGATAAGTGTGCGAACAGGTCCAGGAACTTCCAAAAGTGCACATAGAATGCATCATTAGGAAGTGACATGCCTCCTTATGCCATTTTGTAGCACCTGAAGTCAAGTCTGACATTTTCTACACAGGAAACCCTCCTACTCTTGCCCTTCTCTGGAAAACTGAGGTAAAAAACCCTTGTTTTGCTTTTAAAGAAGGCAGGTTACTTTGGATACTTTAACACTCCACAAATAAAGAGCCCCACAGTAGAGTCTTTCAGCAGTGTAGTGTACAAGTTTTTCCTTCTTCTATGTAAGCAAATCTTAAGGTTTAGGATGGTTTGGGATTTATAATCTGAGGTTGTGAGGCATTATCTATTATTTATATGCATCCTAAATGGTAGAATTGGTTTTGCTTATACTTGTTTGGAAATACAACTACTCTTCTTCCTGCTCTAAGAAAATATATTTCATTTTAGTATAGTTTACTGAATAGCTTAAAATGCTTTAAAGAGGTCTATCCTTAGGTAACAAAGTAAAGAATGGAAAGAGCCTTGGAAGTGGAAGGTTCTAGTTTTAGACAACCCCAAGGTCACTTCTAGCTGAAAAGTCAAATATTATGAATAGCAATACTTGAGATAATGGTATTATTAAGCACTAATATCCCAGATACTTTACAAAGTACTCTAAATGCAGTATCTAAATCTTCATAAATTTCCACTGAGGCAGAAGAAGCTGGTATGATCCTATTTTACCAAGAAGTTTGATGATATGACTTGGGTCAGAAATTTTAAGTGGCTGAACTAGGATTTGAACCCAGGTCTGGCAGATCACAAAACTACCATGTAATGCTGATGGAGTAACAATTTGGGGGGAGGAGCAAGGAGGTGGTTTTGTTGAAAGTCAGAATAAAACAGCCCCTGTCTGTAGCACCTCGATTCCATATGAAATAATCCGATTTTAGTGAATGTGCTCCTCACCTATTTATATACACAGAGTTAACGTCAGTGTCCACGCGTTGTGAAGCTCAGAAAATGTGGACATTCCAGATAGCAGATCTCCAAGGTCCAGATTTGGCATTTGGAAATTCTGACTGAACTCCAGGATGTTTCAAACCTCCCTGACAGTCAATTCCCTTTTGACAGCAGAGGCTCCAGGGCATAAATTAGTTCAGCAAGTGTCTGCATTAAATTACCCTGCATACTTTGCTGCTCCCACTTGCCTTGATTTTAATGGTTGCAGGAAAGAATTCTATGCATTTGGTGAGATTGCTTTGATTTTGGCCTTGTTAATTTTAAGGGTAGGTAATTTAAACAGTTTCCAGTTGCAGCATATCTCAAACAACACTCTAGCTCACTATTCAAAGTTTTTAAAAATACACTTCTGTGTGGAATTTCCCTTGCCCACTTGGTGCCACAGGTGGCATTGACTATCCTTTCATTTGCTCCTTTTCTTCTTGAATATTTATGCTTCACTCGCCCATAGATTTGAAGAGAGGGATATAGAAATTGATTGGCAGCACTGGGAAATAGCTGATGGGAGAACTTGGCCTCTGAATGAGAATGAGTCACTAATGGCAGATCTGGGAGCAGTGTGGCTAATGCATATGGAGTAAGGAAGCTCTAGGACCCCCTCAATGCATGCAGGCCTCTGCAGTGTTGATGTCAGCAGACAGGAAGCAGCACTTTCTTCCACTGTGAAGACCCAAGAAGGCTCACCATTCTTAGTATCCAGCTGAATGTGAAAGTCAAGACTGATTTTGAGATGGAGTAGCTCTATGGAATTCTCAATAGTGTCTGTAAGTTGAAGGTGTTTCCAATACTGGGGCTGATGCTGTCCGGATGGGTAGACTTAAGATGGAAGTAGTATGAAATGCTGCATTTCCAGGGCTCCATTTTCCATGGGGAGCGAAGTCATCATTTCCTCCAGTGAAACACTTCACTCTCAACCCTCTTCACAGTTTGGGAAACATGAAGAACAATGCTTCTTGCCCAGACAAATCTGAAGTTGGTACCCACGGTGTGTGAAAGCCAAAAAATTCAGTCGATTTATTAGTAGTTGTTTCATACAGCACCCTAAAATACCAGTGTGGTAGATTTCCTCCCCACAGACCCACACGAAATTGAAGACTCACAATATTCATAGAATACTTTTTCTGCCTTTCATTTTCATTTTCTAATTACTCCATAAATTTCCTGAGTGGATGAAAGATATTTATATGTAAATTTGGATTCTCTGGGACTCCTGAGGGGTAAATTAAGGTAGGAAAAGTAAGCACTATTTTTTCTGTTAATGAGAGCGGAAGCATAGGTGAAGAAACTCAACTAAGAACACAGAGGAAAATAACAGAACGGGTTATAAATGGAAAGCTTGTTCCACAACACTTGGTGAGTGTGGAAGCAACTGGTATAATGAACAAAACTGTTGAGATATTTCTCAACAGCATAGAGGTGCAGTCTAGGTGCTCTTAGGGGACACTTTACAATGCCTAGAGTTTGTATCACGTGGAGCAGGGATGGGAAGAGATGACAGACAGGCTGGGAGAGAGGGACAGCATATGAGCAAGAAAAACAGGTGGTGCAGGATGGCAGGCAGGGCGAGTCCCACCCAGAGAGAGTAGGATGGGATGTGACTGGAGAAGGGTCAGATTGTAGATACTGATAATGTGCGGTTGGAGGAGGGACAGTTTCTGCTCTGTCCCAATCACAACCCAATAGTAGGAGATGGGCAGGGAGACAGTCACTGGCTGCCTGAAGCTTCTCCTGCAACCAGTGAGCAGCCCACACATAGCCTCCATCCCATTAATCACTGGTACTTGTAGAGTCACCACTATTTTCATTTGTCTTTGTTAGCTTGCTTTACCAAAAGATAGAGATTCCTCAAAGGTCTTTGACACAAAAGAGTGACAATACCATTATTTATATTTTAAATTCTCCCCCCAACCCCATGTAATTAAAAATCTTACCTGGAAATTTGGGCAGTTTTATTCTGTGTTCTTGACAACTGGTTTGGCCTTTTTTCCCCACCTCATGGCTACCTGCTACCATTTTCATACCTCTTAGCTTTAACGTGCTTTTCAGGAGAAATAGAAAATTTAGGAATGAAGCTACTTTCTTTCTGAGATTCTCAATCTCTACTCTGTACTTGCAAAGTCATGTTCTAAACACACACACTCTCTTTTGAATATTCTCTTCTTCCTTTCCCATTGTTAAACATACATGGGACCTCAGCTATCTGGTCTACAACAGAAGTAGACTTATGCAACTTAATTTCTGATCATCAGCCTCCTGGGATCATAATCTTATCTCCTGTTTCTGGTGGTATCCATGATAGAAACATATAATTCCTTCTCCTTCTTCTAGATCCTGTGACACCATTCTCACAGTATGCTATGTGGTTAGGGCAATTGTGGGGTACACGGTATGCTCAAAATCCCTGATAGGACTAGTGCTGACAATGTGAAAACACAGTGTCAAGTGTCCAAAATTATCCTTAGAAAATATTACCTGGAAACAGAATACATATCTCTGAGTTCATAGAGTAAGACTCTTATAGAAAGTTATCAAGGTGCTAAAGCCCACTGTTGACTGTGCTTTATTCATAGGTAGAATTAATGCACAAGGGCAAAACTGAGCATAATTTTGAAGTTGGCAGAATTTCCCAACAAAATGGGAAAAGGCATTTGCCTTTATGCTTAATGTCACAGACTACTATTTTCAGAGGCTACGTCAAATGCTTGTCAGGACAGAACACAGGTAAGCATGGCTGGTTGTGCAGACCTGGGTCTCTAACCTAAGAAGAATGTCTACTTATAGGAATAGCTGACAGTAGGGTGCAATGTTGGAATCAAGTTTCAAGGGCATTGGGGTCCATTAGGTACATGAACTGTGCCTTGTTTTCCTGTTTCTGTACTTGGTCTTCAGAGAAGGCCACTTTTATGCTTTCTGGATATCTTCTTGGCAGGTTTCTAGCCTATTGTTATAATAAGTAAGATATAGAGGATTGATCTTAAAGTTTGACCTCAGTATTGTGTTCTAGTTCTGACACTTTGTACTTGGGTTACATTGTGCAAGACTCTTCACCTTGTAAAATGTCACTTTCTTCATCCTAAAAATGGTACAACAGGAGAGTGGATGTAGTTCAAGTGGTTAGGCACCTGCTTCCCATTTATGAGTTCCTGGTTTCAATCCCTGGTACCCCCTAAAAAATAAACAAACAAATAAAAAGACCAGCTCTCACTGGGGAAAAGATATAGCTCAGTGTTTGAGGGCCTGCTTCCCATGTTCAAGGTTCTGGGTTCAATGCCCAGTACCTCCTAAAAAAACAAACAATAAAAAACAGTACAACAATAACCTCCTTGTTGTCGGTATTACTATCAATTACAATATGAAGAATTTAAGGAACAGTAGTGTTTATTAGAAATCATCATCATCATGCTCTTTGTCATTGTTATTTACACTCTCTGAGTGCTCTAAAATAAAATCTTATTTCATGTAACCACAGACTTGAGATCTCTGAACACCAGACCCAGAGTCTCATTGTACAAGTAGCAGAGTTACAAAAGGAAACTAAAATCTTAACCTCACTGAGTGTCTTCTGTTAAAGGGCACTGAGTGGAAAAGAGTGGAACCCTGAGGATTGGAATGGAGACATATGGGTTGATGATGATATTGTTGGGGATACTGAAACCCTAAATTCTGCTGAGACTTTGCCAGATAAACCTGTGATGGCCTGCCTCTCGAAGACCACACAATGTCAAGCTTCTATCAACCACCTGCCTGCCGGAGGGAGTCTGGACCTCCTCCCAGCCCTGAGGCAGGTACCGGGCAAATTCCATTTTGCACTGCCCAACCTCCACCCTGCTCTGAGGAGTCTGCCTTCCATCTCCTGCCTGAAGAGATTAACCCTGTCTCACCAGACCAAAAAGCAAAGGAATGCCCTGAGGTCAATAGCTTTAAAGACGTTTCTAATTTTTCTCCTTACCCACCCCCACCACCCCTCTTCTCTTCAAGACCTATTGCTTGACTAAAATCACAAGCCCCTAAAAGCAAAGTACAAAGTGTGACACATGAGGAAGTACACTATACTCTAAAAGAACTGTATGAGTTTTCCAATTTATATCAACAGAAATCAGGGGAATATGTGTGGGAATGGATACTAAGGGTATGGGATAATAGTGGATGGAATATAAAGTTGGAACAGGCTGAATTTATCAATATGGGACCACTAAGCAGAGATTCTGGATTTAATGTTATACCTTGATGGGTTAGAAAGGGCTCTAAGAGTTTGTTCTAGTGGCTGGCTGAAACATGGACCAAAAATTGACTTAGAATGTCTGAGGTCAAGATGCCTGATTTACCTTGTTTTACTTTAGAAGAGGGAATCCAAAGGCTTAGAGAGATTGGAATACTAGACTGGATTCACCATTTAAGACCTGCCCACCCTCCCCCCTCCCCCGCCCCACCAGGTATGTCCAGAAGACACACCTTTAACAGGGACTGTGAGGAATAAATTTTGTAAGAATAACTCCATCTTCCCTGAACTCTGACATTGCTCTTCTCTGTAATCCAGATACTACTGTGGGAACTGCTGTCATGGAACTAGAATCCTTAAACACTATGGGGATGATTGGATCTTGGGCTGGTAGAAGCCAAGTAGCAGCAGTTAATCACCAAAGACAAAGTGGACTTAGCTACCACAATGAAAGGCAGACTCAAAGAGCAATCAAGAGTCTCGGTTGAATAGATCTATGGTGTTGACTGATAGATCATGGGGTACCTAGAAGTGAAATAAATGAGCAGTCTACTAAATTCCTACTTGATCTGTATAAGCAGAAGAGTTCTAAGTCAAGTGAACAAAGCCCTAATTTGAATTACAGACACGGAGAATCGTGGCCCTTTAATCAATTCCCAGATTTGAGACTGTTTGCAGATCCAGAGACCCCTTGAATGAGGGGGAAGACCAGGTCCCCTTGGGGAAGGATCCTGTTATACTGCCAAAAATTTATACTGTTAATCTTCCTCCCAGCTTTCCCCATAGAGACCTATGGTCTTTTACCAGATAACTGTGCATTGGGGAAAAGGAAATGATCAGACATTTCAGGGATTATTAGAAATTGGCTCAGAAGTGACATTAATTCCAGGGACTGAAAATATCACTGTAGTCCACAAGTCAGAGTAGATGCTTATGAAGGTCATGTGACCAATGGAGTTTTACCTCTGATCCGTCTCACAGCGGGGCCAGTGAGTTCCTTGGATATATTTGGTGGTTATTTCCTCAGTTCCAGAATGCGTAATTGGAATAGACATACTCAGTAACTGGCAGAATCCCCACGTTGGATCCCTGACTTGTGAAGTTAGCGCTATTATACTAGGAAAGGGCCAAGTGGAAGTCACTAGAACTTCCCCAACCTAGCAAAATAGAAAATCAAAAGTAATACTGGATTCCTGGAGAGATTGCAGAGATCAGTGCCACAATCAAGGATTTGAAGGATTCAGAGGTGGTGACTCCCACCACACCACATCTCCATTCATCTCACCTATTTAACCTGTGCAGAAAACAGATGGATCTTGGAGGATGACAGTAGATTATTGTAAACTTAACCAGGTGGTGAGTCCAATTGCAGCTGCTGTCCCACGTGTGGTATCATTGCTTGAGCAAATCAATACATCCCCTGGTACCTGGCATGCAGCTCTTGATCTGGAAAATGCTTTTTTCTCAATTGCCATTAGTAAGGACCACTAAAAACAGTTTGCTTTCAGCTAGCAAGGCCAGCAATATACCTTCACTGTCCTGCCTCAGTGGTATATCAACTCTTTAGCCCTATATCATAATATTGTCTGCAGGGAACTTGATTGTTTCTCCCTCCCACAAGACATCACTCTGGACCATTATATTGACGATATGTTGATTGGACCTAGTGAGCAAGAAGTAGCAATGACTCTAGAAGTACTGGTAAGGCATTTGCATGAGAGAGGATGGGAGATAAATCCAACAAAAATACAGGGTCCTTCCACCTCAGTGAAATTTCTAGGAGTCCAGTTGTGTGGGGCATGCCACAATATCCCTTCTAAAGTTGAGGATAAGCTGTTGCATCTGGCCCCTATGACCAAAAATGAGGCACAACATAAGTTGGGCTCTTCAGATTTTGGAGACAACACATTCCTCATTTGGATGTGCTACTCTGGCCCTTTTACCGAGTGACCAAAAAAGCTGCTAGTTTTGGGTGGGGTCCAGAAAAAGACAAGGCTCTATGACAGGTCCAAGTTGCTGTGAGAACTGTACTGCTACTTGGGCCATATGATCCAGCAGATCCAATGGTGCTGGAAGTGTCAGTAGCTAATAGAGATGCCATCTGGAGACTTTGGCAGGCCCCTATAGGAGAATCACAATGCAAACTCTTAGGATTTTGGAGGAAAGCCCTGCCAGTCTCTGCAGATCACTACTCTCTTTTTAGAAACAGCTTTTGGCCTGCTACTCGGCTTTAGTAGAGACTGAACACTTAACCATGGGCCACCAAGTTACCATGATACCTGAGTTGCCTATCTTGAGCTGGGTATTTTCTGACCCACCAAACCATAAAGTTGGGCATGCACAGCAGCACTCCATAACCAAGTGGAAGTGGTATACACAAGCTAGAGCTTGAGCAGGTCCTGAAGGCACAAGTAAGTTACATGCGGAAGTGGCCCAAATGCCCATGGTCACCACTCCTGCTATGTTACCTTCTCTTTCCCAGCCCACAGCTATGGGCTCTTGAGGAATTCCTTAAAATCAGTTGACTGAGGACAAGAAGACTTAGGTGTGGTTTACAGATGGTTCTGCACAATATGCAGGTACCACCCGAAAGTGGACAGCTGCAGCAGTAAGGCCCCTTTCTGGGACATCCCTGAAGGACAGTGGTGAGGGCAAATCCTCCCAGTGGGCAGAACTTTGAGCAGTGCACATGGTTGTTCATTTTGCTTAGAAGAAGAAATGGCTGAAGGTATGTTTGTACATTGATTCATGGGCTGTTGCCAATGGTTTGGCTGGATGGTCAGAGACTTGGAAGGAACATAATTGGAAAATTGGTGACAAAGAGGTCTGTGGAAGAGGTATATGAATAGACTTTTCTAAGTGGGCAAAAAACATGAAAATATTTGTGTCCCACAAGAATGCTCGCCAAAGGGTGAGCTCAGCAGAGGAAGATTTTAATAATCAGGGGAATAAGATAACCCACTTTGTGGCTAGAGCTCAGCCTTTTTCTTCAGCCACTCCTGTCATTGCCCAATGGCTCATGAACAAAGTGATCATGGTGGTAAGGATGGCGGTTTTTCATGGGCTCAGAAATATGGACTTTCACTCACCAAGGCTGACTTGGCTACAGCCACTGTTGAGTGCTCAGTCTTCTAGCAGTAGAGACCCACACTCAGCCCCCAATAGTCATATATATATATAATTATAATTGTTTTTATTTAGAAACTAAATGTGGTTTAAGGTGATGTGTATAGCTGCCAAGGTCACAAGGGGTGGACTGTGATAGTTAGGCTAATGTGTCAACTCGGCTGGGTAATTGTGCCCAGTTGTTTGGTCAAGCAAGCACTGGGCTAATTTATTTTTATTTATTTATTTTATTTATTATACATCCCTCCCTTTTTTTTGGCTTGTTCTTGCTGTGTTCATTTTTCTCTGCGTTCCTCTGTGTCTGC
>PVKH010045986.1:0-10433 GCA_004027955.1 Chaetophractus vellerosus
GGCAGCTGCCCATCCCGTGATATTCCGTTTTCAGCTTCACCTCTTTCTAGATGTTTGTCAAGTGAAAAGTCATTTTCTTTCTCTGGCCTTCAGTTTCCCCATCTGCAAAAGGACAATTTTTAACTAAATTGTGGCTCAGCCATTTTCAGTTTGAAATGCTCTAACGTTCTAGTGATAAGGGAAGTTTGGGACCCCATACAGGATTCGGAGCCTTAGAAGAACAAAGGGTCTCGCACGCACGCCTCTCCCTTTCCCTTCTCTGGCTCCTTCCCCAGGCCATCATTAGCAAGATAAGCATAGCAGCATGAGTCTTTGAACTAAAAATTTGCAACTCAAAACCAAGGATAGCTCCCTTTCTTATGACCCTGAGCTAAGACTTTAGGTGCCTGCCTACTCTACTAGGAATTTTATCTCTTTCACTTAGCAACCCACTAGCCAATGAATAGAAACATATATAATCCCATGAAAAGTGTTGGGGGGTGCCCAGAATGGAGACTTTTCCTCTTTCTGGGTCTGCGCGTAATAAAAACGTTTCTCTCCTCCTCCTGTGAGTGCTGTTTGAGTTATCTGAGGTCAATTTTCTACTACACTAGCTGTGAAAAAAGATCATAGGGCCGGCCATATAGCCCAGTGGATAGGGCGCCGGTATACCACATGGGAGGCCCCGGGTTCGGTTCCCGGGGACCTCTCCTAGCAGGCAGACCGCCTTGAGAATGGCAAGCCGCCATGGGCGGGCCAGAGCCGCTGTGGTCAGGGCAGGTCGCCCACGAATGGAGCGCAGCCAGCCACCCACGAACTGAAGCAGAGCCGCCGTGAATGGAAGCAGAAACCGCCCAGAAGCAGGGAAAGCCGTGCCTGTGCAGTGACCGGCCTCGGCCCGTCGCCGCAACGGGGGGGAGGGGAGATATGTAATAAAATAAAATAAATCTTTAAAAAAAAATTATAAATGACAAACTTTGAGGTAAATGAAGCACTCCTTGGGCTGTGGTTCTGGGGTAGTTCCTGAAAAAAGAGACAGAGGGCCAGAGTGGGCCATGCAAACATGTAAGGTTTCAGGCCAAATCTAAGAGGATCTTGGGCCTGGGCCCAGAGGCAAATCCGTTGGCTCCTCCACTTTGTTCACTTCACTTGGATCGCCTTTATGCCCTTTATTTTCTAGATTACCTCTGAATCACTCTTCAGGACTCAGGTTACCTATCAGCTTGTCCATGAAACCTTCACTGGACTCCACACCTACGACACCAGCCCTCCTCGGTATTTCTTGTGTACCCTGTCATTTCCTCAGTAGAGGTCTTTTTAAAAATCTTTTACAAAAAATCTGTCAGAGTGCTTTATTTTTCCTAAAATCAGTTTTAATAAACTTTGAAGCCACTTCTGCCAGGGTTGCTGGAAACATCCATCACCTCCACAGTCAGGGTTCCTTCTGCTCACCTCAGGATTCTGTGTAGGCTTGGGGGTCTTATTTCAAACAGGGCATATGGTAGGACTCTGTGCATTGCCCATACCACCTGCCTTTGATTCCCTCATGGCTCGATTCCACGTGGGCTCTGGCCTGCCTGCTGGCTGACCGTCCTAGCGGTTCCATCCAAGCTTGGGTGTGGGGCTCTTTGCCAAACCCGAGAACCCCGGGCCTTGATCCTGTCTCCCTAAGGCCCCCACAAAGGCAGGCCCCTGAGGTCCTGCCACCTCCCTGAGCTGCAGCAGGTGGGTGAATGCAGGTGACAGCCTCTTACGAAATCCCTGTGGATATGCCCTGAGTGCTGGGAACCTCTTTCTCCCTTTTCTATTCTTGTTGCCTATTCTTCCTACATTCTTACCCACCCCTGAAGACCCTTGCTATAGTCTCAGTGAGCCACACATTCATATCCTCTGGAATCATTCAGCCACTTCGTTTACCATATTAGAGTGAAGAGCTGTGTTTATGTGTATGATTTCCTAATTAGCAACAAGCTTCAAGAGGGCAAGAATTGTGTCCTGTTAAACCCTGTAACTCGGATAGCCGGCAAAGTGCCAGGCTGACGTGGGAACTCAAGATGTTTTTCTTGAATTGAATTGACTCGAGTACTCAGTTATCCAGGGGATTATGAGATAGGTCTGACCCAGGATTCTTCTTTATGTGTGTGTGTGTGTGGGGGGGGGGGTCTGATTTGAGAGTATAGAAAAATCAACAACAGTTTCTGTCTCCTGGCATTTGGGAAACATGAGCTTGAATCTTTGAGAACTGGCAAAACTCAAAGTCAGGTGAGTGATAACATCTTGAGTTGTCAGTAGCTGGGGGTAGAGGAATCAGGTTTCAGCTCTTGAACACCGGGAGGCTTGGAAGGGCCAGGGAAATTTGGGTGGCAGCCAAATGGGAACTAGAATACAGTCTTGGAGACAGAGCAGAAACCCAGTCTTAGCGGCTGGACTGACATATTCGGTAATGGTTGAGAGGCAGGCGGTGGCTGGTTGGGGTGGAGGTTAGCGGGGAGCACGAGATACTGAAGCTTAAGGCTCAGGGCTGCCTTCAATCACCCAGCAGGGACGGGGCGCTAATATCTGGCCATGCCCAGTTCTCAGTGGACTCGGCACACAGCTTGGGTCAACCCGTTCACTGGCGCTTTCACCGTCATCGGTCTAATTTTCTGTTATGGGAACTGGGAAGCCTGGTAGATTCACCTCCCAATGCAGCGTTGTCCCATCCCTGCATGGGAGCAGCCAGTAGAAGGCCAGGAGGTGGATTAAAGATGCTTTTTAGGGGAAAGAACATTGACGTTGACTCAAGCGGCTGCACAGGTAGTTGGTCGGGGCTCAAGGCTTTGGATCCCTGGCGCAGAGAAGGCGTGGATTCAACCTGGAAGGTTTCATCAGGTGGTTAGCTCTAGTAGGATTTCTGATTTTGCTTCTGGATGGGATTGGCAGGATACGGGGACTGCACAGTGCACCAAGTAGATGTAATGCGGTCAACGGATCGATTGGACAGAATGTCGTGGAATGCCTGCCAAGAGCAAAAATGGCACTCGAGCCAAGTGAATGGTTTGCGCTGCTTTCTGAGCTTAGTGAGCCCACGGGGTCAGCTGTTTCTGCAGGGCCTGGGTCACCACAGTAAACCTTGTCATTAGCGAGGGGGTGCTCATCTCCCTGGTTGCCTCAGCACGGGGGCACGCATCCAGTTTGTCCAAAACTGGAATCAAGATATTTAGACATAAGTTAAATAGAAAGGGGCTATTATTGAGTTTAGGTTTGGACACTGAGCGTTTGAGAGCCTGTTCCTTCCCACTTCCATTTCGGCAGTAATAGTGGGGTAAAGACTTTAAAGAACCATTGTTAAACAATAACTTTTTTTTTTTCCTAGGTGAGGCTGGAGATTGAACCTAGGACCTCATATGTGGGAAGCCGGTGCTCAACCACTGAGCCACATTGGCTCCCCTGAGTTGTTTGTTTCATTTGTTTTGCTTGTTTTTGTTTTTTTTTTAGGAAGCACTGGGAACGGAACCTGAGACCTGCCAGGTAGGTACCAGGTTCCTCCCATGTAGGTAGCTCTCAATAACTATTGTTTTAAATTTAAATTAAGTTTCCATGGAGTTTAATTAGATGGTTTTCATGATATAACTAAATGCCTTCAGCTGGTGTGGAATTTTTAAGATAACACTGATTGAACCTTGGAATAGGAATAGGTGAGGAAGACAATGTGTAGTTCACTAAGATGGTGTTAACTCCACCTCCAGTTCTGTTCAAGATGAGTAGATTATTTGATTGGAAGTCTCCATTCAGGGTAAGCTCTGAAGAGTTCATGAAAGACAATTTGTGGTGGAAAGATTTATGAGTATTAATTCATTAAAATTTTTTTTATTAGAGAAGTTGTAGGTTTACAGAAGAGTCATGCAGAAAATAGAGTCCTCATATACTCCCATTTCACACAGTTTCCCCTATTATTAGCGTTTTGCACTAGTGCAGTGTATTTGTTATAATTGGTAAAAGAATATTATTATAATTTTACTATTAACTACAGCCCATAGTTTACATTAGGGTTTGCTGTTTGTGTTGTACAGTCCTATGTTGTTTTAAAAAAATTTTTTCATTCTAGTAACATAAATACAACCCCAAATTTCCCTTTTTACCCACATTCAAATATATAATTCAGTGGTGTAATTATGTTCAAATGTTGTGCTACCATTACCACCATTCACTGCCAAACAAATCACCCCAAACAAATTCTGTATGAACTAAGTACTAACTCCCCATCCCCACCCCCACCAAACCAGCTCCTGGTAGAAGTCCTGATACATGCAACAACATAGATGAAACTTGAAGACATCATGTGGAGTGAAATAAAGCCAGACACAAAAGGACAAATATCATATGATCTCACTGATATGAAATGATTACAATACATCAATTAACTTTTTTTTTGGTTTTCATCTGCCTACAGGATTTTAAAAAATATTTTCTTTTTTCCTTTTTAAAATGCTTTATTATGGAAAATTTCAAACATATACAAATGCAAACAGAATAGAAAAATGAACCTCCATTTATCCATTACTGGGATGTAAGAAATAATAACTCTTGGTCAGCCTTGATTTCTTTCTACTTCCCACCCATTTCTCCCCTCACATATTATTTTGAAATAAATCTCAGATACAGTATCATGTCATCCACAAATATTTCAGTCTGTATCTCTAAAGGATAATAACTTTTTTATAAACATAATCTCAACACTATTAAAAATAATTCCCTAATATATCAAATACAGAGTAAGTGTTCAAATTTCCAGCTATCTTTCATAAACATAATACATTTAAAAAAATTGGTTTGAAAGATGATTCAAATAAGGTTTGAAAATGTTGATGATTCAAATAGGGCCCATACATTGTGATTGGTTCATGAGTCTTTTAAAAAAATTATTATTTTTAATTAGAGAAATTACAGGTTTATAGGAAAGTCCTGTAAAAAATACAGCATTCTCATATACCCCCCTATTTTTGACACTTTCCATTTGCATGGTACCTTTGTTACAATTGATGAAAGACTATTAAAATAGTACCATTAACTATAACCCATAGTTTACATTATGTGTATTTCCCCCCATATACCACCCTATTTATAACACCTTGTATTTGCATCATACATTTGTTATAATTGATGAAAGAACATTTTTATACGTGTACTATTAACCCCACTCTATCATCTACAGCAGGGTTCACTGTCTTATATTGTCCCATGTTTTATCTTCTAACTTTCATTCTAATAACATGTACAACCCAATACTTCCCATTTCAACCACATTCACATACACAGTTCAGTGCTGTTAGCTGATGTGCTACCATCACCACCATCCATTTAAAAACTTTTACAATCAACCTAAATAGAAGTCCCACACAAATTAAGCCTCTGCTCCCCACTGTCTACTCACAATCTATCCTCTAGATTCTAACTCTATTGGTTTGCTTATTATAATTAGTTCATATCAGTGAGCTCATAAATATTTATCCTTTTCTGTCTGGCTTATTTCACTGAGCATAATGTCCTCAAGGTTCATCCATGCTGTCCCATGCATCAGGTCTTCAATCCTTTTTACAACTGAATAATATTCCATTGTGTGTATATACCACATTTTAATTAACCATATATCCGTTGATGGACACTTGGATTGCTTCCTTCTTTTGGCAATTATGAATAATGCTGCTATAAACATCAGTGTGCAAATATCTGTTCCAGTGCCTGCTTTCAATTCTTCTGGGTATATACCTGGTGTTTGGACTGCTGGGTCTTATGGTAATTCTATATTTAACTTCCTGAGGAACTTCCTCAGCAGCTGCACCATTTTACATTCCCACCGGCAATGAATGAGTGTTCCTATTTCTCCACATCCTCTCCAAAATTTGTAATTTTCTGTTTTTTTTTCCTAGTGGGTATAAAATGATACCTCATTGTGGTTTTGATTTGCATTTCCCTGATAGTTATGTTGAGGATCTTTTCATTTGCTTTCTAGCCATTTGTATATCCTCTTTGGAGAAATGTCTATTCAAGTCTTTTGCCAATTTTTAAAATTGGGTTGTTTGTAGGATTTCTTTATGTATTTTGGATAATAAACACTTATTGGATATGTGTTTTCCAAATATTTTCTACCATTGAGTAGGTTGACTTTTCAGTTTCCTGACAAAGTTCTTTGATGCACAAACGTTTTTTTAATTTTCGGGAGGCCCTATTTATCTATTTTTTCTTTTGTCACTTGTGTTTTGTGTGTAAAGTCTAAGAAACCATTGTCTAATACAAGATGCTGAAAATGTTTCTGTACATTTTTTTCTACAAAATTTATAGTCCTGGCTTTTATATTTAGGTCTTTGATCAATTCTGAGTTAATTTTTATATATGGTGTAAGATAGGGGTCCTTTTTCCTTCTTTTGCATATGGATATCCAGTTCTCGTAGCACTGTTTGTTGAAAAGACTATTTTTTCCCAATTGAGTGAACTTGGCAGCCTTGTCAAAATCAATTTGCCATAGGTGTGAGGGTTTATTTGTGAACTCTTTATTCAGTTATATTCTTGTGCCAGTACCATGCCATTTTGCCCACTGTAGCTTTGAAATATGCTTTAAAGTCAGGAAGGGTGAGTATTCCAACTTCATTCTTCTTTTTCAAGATGTTTTTGGTTATTTGGGATCCCTTACCCTCCAAATAAATTTCATAATTGGCTTTTCCATTTCTGCAAAGTAGGCTGTTGGAATTTTGATTGGGATTGTGTTGAATCTGTAAATCAATTTGGGTAGAATTGACATCTTAAAAATATTTAGTCTTCCAAACTGTGAGCATGGAATATCCTTCCATTTATTTAGGTCTTTTTTGATACCTCTTTGTCTATGGTAATTTTCATTGCTCTGTAGTCTATTTAATCTAATATTAATATAGTCATTCCTGCTTTCTTTTGACGAATGTTTTATGATACATCTTTGTTGTCGTGCCCCTGCCGTGAGCTTCGGCTTACCGCCTCCAGGTGGTCTCCAGGTGGCTCACCAGCCAGTCAGGAGATGAGAGGGGGAAAGGGAGGAGAGGGGAAGGGGAGTTTTCAACTCACCAGGCCTGGGCATCCCTGAGCGCGGCAGGTCAGGGGCCAGGGGTCTGCACCTGCAGGCCGCAGACGAGAACGGGGGAGGCGGCCAGGCTGGTGGACGGCGAATAATGACTACGGAGATCACTCACACTCTGGAGACAAGGTTGGGTTCCAAGTCTGAGTTTATTAGGCAAGCTCTGTTACTTATACTAGGTGGGGGTAGGGGAATGGGGAAGTGCAACTGGGCAGCTTCCGATTGGTAGAGACAGGCATTATGCCCAAATAAGGTTAAGCAGCTTCTGATTGGTAGGAACAGGCTTTATGCCCACATAAGGTTAGGAGGGAAGAGGGAGAGGTGGAGCTGTGCTGCGGCGGGAAGGGGAAAGGTGGAGCCGCGCCGCGGCGGCCATCTTATGGCGATGGGTTGTGACAGGTGTCAGCGCAGTTTGGGAGGCTAATATTTTTTGTTTTCTATTTGGTATCTCTGGTTTTTTGTTTCTCTGTTTTTGTTTTGCCTGCCATTCTGTGGCTTCCTTGAACAGTTTTAGGATTTCAGTTTGATTTATATATAGTATTTTTGAATTATCTCTTTGTATCATTTTTTAGTGGTTAATCTATGAATTTCATATATATAACCTATCACAATCTACTGCTGTTGTCATTTCAACAGTTCTAATGGAATATAGAAGTCTTACCTCTTTACATGCATTTACCTTGCCCCATTTATAATATAATTTTCTTAAATATTTTCTCTACCTAATTTTAGAACCATATTAGTGTTATAATTTTGTTGCAACTACCAAACATAATTTAGAAAACCCAAAATGAGCATTTTTTAGGGTAAGTTTGTTTGCAACAAATTCTCCTAGTTTTCTTTCATTTGAGAATATCTTGATTTCCCCTTCATTCCTGATAGGTATTTTTCCATCTAAAGGATCCTGGGTTGATAGTTCTCTTCCTTAGGCACTTGAAAAACATGATGCAACTTTATTCTGGCCTCCAGAGTATTTGATGATAAATCTTCTGTCATTCAAATTGATTTTCCCTATAGACAAGATGTTACTATTCTCTGGCTGCTTTCAGATTTTTCTGTTTTCAGTTTTCAGAAAATCAGTTGACATTGATTTCCTTACATTTATCACTTAGCTCCTTGAATCTGCAGGTTTATGTCTCTTGACATATTTGGAAGTTTTCAGACATTATTTCTTTGAGTAATTGTTTTTTAGATTTGACAATTTTCTCTTTCCAGGATGCCAATGACATGAATGTTAAATCTTTTGTTATTGCCGCAAAGATCTCTAGTGCCTTGTTCATTTTTTTCTGTCATATTGTTCTCTATTGTTTATACTGCATAATAGAAATGAACTAATTTCTGTCTTCTAGTTCATTGAGTCTTTCTTCTATCCCCTTCATTCAGTGGATGCACATTCAGTTGAACACACCCACTGAGCTTTATGTTTCAAGTAATGTATTTTTCAGTTTTAAAATTCCCCTTTGTTTCTTTATATTTTTCATTTCTTTGCTGAGCTTTAAACATTTGTTTCAAGCATATCCATAAGTGCTCATTGAAGCGTTTTTATCATAGTGGATTTAAATATTTGTCAGACAATTCCAACATCCTTGTCATTTCAGTATTGGCTTTTATTGATTTTTTTCATTCAGTTTGATATCTTCCTGGTTCTTGGTATTATGAGTGATTTTTGAATTGCTTTTTAGATGCTTTTGTATTATGATATGAGACTCTGGCTCTTATTTAACCTTTCTGGTTTAACTGAATCTCTTTTCTATTTTTTTCTTAAAAACAGGAATTTTTTGGCTTGCACTTTCAAAGACTAGAATGTTTGCTGGCTCCCTTCCTCTCAAGGTTGGTATCTTCTGGCAATTCACATGGAAATGTCTTCTCCTTTCTCATCTGGGTTTCGTTGGTGTATTAATCAGCCAAAGGGGTGCTGATGCAAAGTACCAGAAATCTGTTGGTTTTTATGAAGGGTATTTATTTGGGGTAAAAGCTCACAGTTACAAGGCCCTAAAGAGACCAACTGAAGGTTGATTTCACAACCAAAGTCAGTTGCCAAGTATTGAAGCAAGATGGTGGGCTTGGTCTCTCCTTCTTTAGCTGCTCAGCTGCTCTGTTCTCTTTGGCTGTAAACTATCAGGCAAATGGCTCATCTCCCCCTAGGGCCACAAGATCAAAGTCCTCTTCCGTGTCTATGGAGCTCTCTCTCTTTTCTCTTATATCTGTTTCTGTCTCCTTGATTGAGTGTCTGTTTATATAGCCCACCAAGGGGGTGGAGACTCAACCCTGAGTCACCCTAATGACATGGTCAAATCAAATCCCTAATCTTGGTTTAATCAAGCAAATGTAAAACCTTTGAATTGAATATAATCAAAGGGTATCATGCCCAGAGGAGCAGACCAGTTTACAAACATAATCAATATATATTTTTTGGAGTCCATAAATAATCTCAAACTGCCACAGTTGGCTTCCAGCTTCCCCTCTCAGCTTCTTTTGACACCTGAAGGGGAGGCTTCTCATTATTGCAGGATGGGGATGGATTTCCATCTCCCCATTCTCCAGGTTGCCAGCTTTTCCAGCAACAAATCTAGGATCTATAAGGTAAAAAGAAAACCCAGGAAACTCAACACTGTTATTTTTTTCATTCCCAGGTTTCCTAGGGGATCTTCCTTCTTCTCTCTAACTTTTGGAGTCTTCTTATGTTTGTTTTATATATGATGTCCAGGATTTTTAGTTGTAGTTAGTGGAAGAAATAGGGAAAAGCAGGGCTTCTCTGTTAACCCAGAAGCTGAAGTCATCATTAATTCATATTTAAACAACCATTATAAAGTAGTTAAATATTTTGGGTTCTGTATACTGTGCTATGTGTTATCTTTTAGTTGGAGGGTTCAGAACATGGTGCTGTTATCACAGGGCAATGAAGGTAAGTGGAGAAACTTCTCTCTACAAGTCCTCTCCCAGAAATCTTTTCAGGTTTACTATGGCTCAAATCTGCATTACTAGTGTGGAGACAGCAGCTCATGTTTATTCAGAGCAGAGCAGTTGGGTTCAAGGATTTTATTTTGGTCAGGAGTCCCAGAAATGTCAGGTGTTAACTTCTCTTTCTCTTTCTTGTAGACCTATCTTTCAGACCCTAGTTCTCAGGGACTGCTCTATTTCCTTAATTCATATCAGTGAGGTCATGTACATTTCATCCTTCAATGCCTGGCTTGCTTCACTCAACATAAGGTCTTCAAGATTCATCCATGTTGTCCCGTGTGTTAGCACTTTATTCCTTCTTACTGCTGAGTAATATTCCATTGTATGTATGTACCACATTTTGTTTATCCATTCATCTGTTGATGGGCACCTGGGTTGATTCCAACTTTTGGCAATAGTGAAAAATGCT
>PVKH010045987.1:0-10442 GCA_004027955.1 Chaetophractus vellerosus
TATCTTCCAGACCCTAGCTCTGTGAGTCTACTCAGTTTGCTTAATTCATATCAGTGAGGTCATGTAATATTTGTCCTTCAGTGCCTGGCTGGCTTCACTCAACATAAGGTCCTCAAGATTCTGGTACTGAAGCCCCCTCTCAATTAGAGGTGGACAATCCTCAGGATTGGGGAATGAACTATGGACTAGAGTGGACTAACTGGTATTTTACTATAGACTTATTGGGATTCTAGCAATGAAAGAAGTTATATCATTGATGTGGAGGCAGTGGCCACGGGAGGTTCTGAGGTCAGGGAGAGGCAAAACAGGTGTAATACGGGGGTGATTTCCGGACTTGGGAATTGCCTGAATGACACTGCAATGACAGATACAGGCTGAAGGTCTGGAGTCCTCTGCAGTTTTACTCACATATCTGGGGTTGATGCTAAGAAGGCTCAAACAATAGAGGGCTGGCCCCACTGGGGATCCTTGGGCATCTCTTTATCTATGGACTCTCCAGCACAGTGGTTTCTGGGTTGCTGGACTTCTTAAGGTGAATGTCCTGAAAGAGAGAGCCTGGTAGAAGCTGTATCACCTTTTATAGCCTAACCTCAGAAGGCACACGGCATCACTTCTGCCACATTTTGTTAGAAACAAGTCGCTAAACCCAGTTCACACTCAGAGGTTGAGGGGTGGGAGAGGAATTAGACTTCACTTTTATGTGGGAGAAGTTTTCAGATAACTTGTGTTCACGTTTGAAAACCACTACATAGGCAGTGGTTTAGAAACCTATAACATACCATTTAACAAGCCCAAGTGGTTCTACCTCATAAATATCTCTTGAATGCACCCCCTTTTTCTCTATCTCCGTTGTCTCTGCCCTACTTCAATTCCCAACATCTCTCATTCATAATAATTAATGAATTGGCCATTTTGCCTCGAGTATTTCCCCTTATCACTTCCTCTTTTCCACACCATCAATTACTTTTCTAAAACATAGACCTAATAAGAGTCTTACGTAAAATCCTCTAATGGTTCCTCGTTACTTACAGGATGAGGATTCCAGTTTTCCACAGGGCATAAAAGGTCAGGTTTAAGTTTTTATCTACACCTGCACCCAATGTACCAATCGCACCATCCTTCTTGCCCTTCCCCAAATGCACTGCGCTTTCTCCTGCCTCTGCACCTTTGAACGTGGTGTTTTTTGTTTTTTGTTTTTTCTGGAAAGCACTTTTCCCCTCAGATCTGGCACAAATCCCAACTTCAACATTACCTGTATTATAAAATCTTCACTCTCAGGCCAGGTTAATTACTTCTCTGTGTTCCACAGTACCTTGTATTCTCTTGTTTATAGTTATTTTATTATTTATAACTAGCAATTTTCACATTACACCACACGCCTGTGAGTTTCTTGAAAGTACAAATCATTATCTTGTCTATCTTTGCATCTCACCAGTGTTTGGCATATAAAATACAGTCAATAAACATTTATTAAATGAATGAGTGAATGAATTAGTATTTTTCTAAGTTTGCTCATACTTTACACATGCTTAAGACTTTTACTGACCTGTCCCCAAATAATTGCTTTAATTATATAAGTGGTGCTTGTGGCACCATTCCAGAGAAAATTAGTCCTGGCAAGGAACTTAGAGAATACTTAATTCAGTCCTCTCAGTTTTCAGGTAATGTTTTAGTTTGCTAAGGGCTGTCAATATAATATACCAGAAATGGGTTGGCTTTTACAATGGGGATATATTAACTTATAAACACGGAGGCTGTGAAAGTGCCCAAATCAAAGCATCATCAGGAGATGGTTTCTGTAGTTGTGGGCAATCAGGCACATTGTGATGTCTGCCAGTCTCTGCCTTCTCCTCCAGGCCTTGTTGCCTTCAGCTTCTGGCTTTCTCTCTCCCTGGGTTCTGTTGATTTCAAGTTCTTACTCTCATGGCATTCTCTTTGCTCCCGTGACTTTGTATTTCTGTCGGCTGCTCTCTTTGTATTACTCCAGTTTATAAAGGACTCCAGCAAGAGGATTAAGACCCATCCTGGGTTATGCACTACTGAAGTGATCTGATCAAAAAGAAGGTCCCTTATCTGGTTCTAATGAAGAGGTCCCATCCACAATAGGTTTACACCCATAGGAATGAACCAGTACAAGAGCATAATTTTCTGGGGTCCACAAAAAACTCAAACCACCACAGTTATGGAACCCAAAGCTCAGGGAAGAAGGAAAGAAACAGTTTATTGAGTCAGTCACTTCCACATATATTATCACATTTAGCCCTTGTGCCAAAAATATACCTCAGGTACTGTTAATTTTTCAATTAAGGAGACGTGACTCAGCAAGGTCTTTAGGTTTTCCCACTGTCAACACAGTAAGCTGGGCTTCAAATCCTGGCTTGCTTGTTCCAAAGCCAACATTCTTTGCAGTACATCCCAATATATTTCTCCTGCTTTTCCTCCTTGTCCATTACTGATAGGAAATAAAGGCCTCCATTACTAAAGCCACATGTAAATTTTTTTCTATTAGAAAAGGAATTATCCAACCTCCTCAGAGATAAGGATATGGATAAAGGTATGATGTAGAACACAGGAGGCAGGGTAGTAGAGAGAAGAGGTCACAGATTTTGGAATTGAGTAGACCTGAGATTAATTCCTAACTCTACATTTGATTTGGAGTATCACCCTGACCAAATTATTAAACATCAAAGAGTAAGTGTAGGGGCCGGCTGTAGCTCAATGGGTAGGGCACCAGTTTACCACGTGGGAGGCCCCAGGTTCAGTTCCCTGGGCCTCCTTGAGCAGGCAGACTGCCTTGAGAAGGCAAGCCACCATGGCAGGGCAAAGCCGCCACGGGCAGGGCAAGCCGCCCACGAGCAGGCAAGGCCACCGCGTGGTGAGCTGACTCAGTGGGTTGCCGCAACTGGGGAGGGGGGTCGGGGGGGGGGGAAATAAGCAGACACAGAAGAACACAAAAATCAACACAGCAAGAACAAGCAGAAAGGGGGGGATATATAATTTTTAAAAAAAGAGTAAGTGTACCTCACAGTTCTATGATGAATATAAATTGTAATTACTTTTATTGTCTCCTATCACCTATAATAATTGCTCCATAAACCCTAGTTTCCCCCTTTCTTCTTGAAGTCAGAGAGCATACAGCTCACCAGCAGAGTTTGCTAGCTAGGGATAAAATTTGTCATATCTTATGGACCCAAAAAGATAGACTAAAGTATATTTTGCCATCATGTTTTTTTTCAGGTTTATCCTCTTATGTAACATAGAATTTTTTTTTCACTAATCAGAAAGAACAAGGTTTCTCAAAGAAGTCTGAACTGAAAAATGATGATTTATAATATAATAGACGAGAGTAAAGGTAAACTATCCTTGGTGGATCATTAGATAATATATAGAAGGGCAATATCTCAACAAGCCCAGATCTCTATCAAAGAAGTCATAGTCTTTTTTGGAAAGAAATGAGAAGAAAACAAATATAGATTATGGGTGGATGGGTGGATGGACGGATGGATGGATGGATATAGCAATAGATAACAAGCCATAACTGAATGATCTGGATCAGGAAAAGGCATCTTCACCTGAGACTTGCCGACAAAAATAAATCACAGGAAATGCATAGTAGCCCTTCTATCCAGAAAGATACACAGAAAAAAAGAAGTGGTCAATGACTTAGAAATGACTAGTACCGGTAATACACTCATCAACACTCTGTCAAAAAAAAAATAACCATTTCCTTTTATGACAGGCAATTCCAGAATTTAGACATTCTGTCTAGCAATGAAACCACTCAAAATGTACAGAGCTTGGGCATTAGATTTTCAAATAAATGCCTTTTAATGTGTGTTACATAATATGTGACCAGTTTTCATTATAGCCAAATTTCATGCTTCAGTCTAGGCAAGGCTAACAGCTTTAAAATGGTAGACTGAGAAGTGTATGGATAGTCCCCCAGCTCCCTTCTTGTTATACAAAAGAAGACAAAAGCACTCACGAATATTAAAGTTTAGCAACCTGGAAAGAAATAGTTTTGCAGATCTGAGCAGAGAGACATGAGGTCTCTTTGGCCATTCCAACTAGAAAGTCAAATAGAAAATTATACGTTTACGTGCTTCTCATTCCAACACTAATAGAAGGGACCATCTTGTCATATAACAGATATTTTGCTGTGTTTTCCTATGTCCTTTTTTCTTTCCCTCCATTTCTTTACATAGCTTTCTTTTTTGATTTTTTCCTTCTATATCTTTATCTCTTTCTTTTTCTTTCTGTTGTTTTTCTTTCCATTTTCATCAGCAATTTTCCTCCCTTTCCTGCCTATTTCTTTCTTTAGAAGGCACACTCCTTCCTCCATGTGATGTCACAGATTCATAAAATTATAAATGTGCCAAATTTATAAAATTTATTAAAAAGTTAAAAAGCCTTGATTCCACAAATAGCAGAATGAACTTTGCTCTGCAAAGAGACACCCAAATCTTCCCCAAATTACTACCACCTGGGATAACCTTCAATCAAGGAAAACAGTATCTATTTACATTGGTGGTTGGCTTCTTTTTTATGTTTTTTTTTTATTTTGCCCTTGGGCTTTGGGGGCCCTTTTGTGCGCAGCACTCCTAGGCGGCTCAGGTTCTGCACTGGAGCTCTGTGTACTTAGGTCCCTGTGCCTGGATAGGCAGGGAGTTCTTAATCTCTGCTGAGAGTCTGTAGTTTCAGTGTGCGGTGGGAGGGAGACCACTGCATGGGACTGAGTGACGGGGAGGGGGAGGGGAATGGGGGCAAGCCAGCACACACAACAAATCTCTAATACCTGAGATTTTTCTGTTTCTTTTATTCAGCATTTATGGAGTCCTTCTCTAGTCTCTGCAATCCTCCAGAATAATAAGCATATGGGACTTGTCCTTTTTTTTTCAATAAATCTCTGGGGAAGCTTTTTATGGTGATGTCTTATGTCACCATGTTAATGACATCACTATCTATATTGTTTTTCTATTCTCTATATCCTTATATTTGCTCTAATCATTATTTCTCTCCTGCTTTGTTTATTTTGCTCTGCTTTATATAGTTACTTTTGCTATGAAGTTAGGTAATTGATTTGTAATATTTATACTTTTTTAATGTAGCCATTTACAGCTATAAATTTCTCTCTGAGCACTCTTTGCTAAATCTCCTAAGGTTTGGTATATCGTGTTTTCATTTTTATTCATCTCTAAGTATTTTGTAATTCTCCTTGTGATTTCTTATTTTATCCATTGGCTGTTTAATAGTGTGTGGTTTAATTTCTACGTATTAGGAAATATTCCAGATTTCTCTCCATAATTGTTTTCTAGCCTCATTCTATTGGAGTCTGAGAAGACACTTTGTATGGTTTCAATATTTTAAAATGTATAAACATTTGGTGTACTGTGTTTTAGTTTGCCAAAGGGGTGCTGATGCAAAGTGCCAGAAATGGGATGGTTTTTATAATGGGTATTTATTGGGGGTAAAACCTTACAGTTCCAAGGCCGTGAAAAGTCCAATTCAAGGCACCATAAGAGGTGCTTTCTCCCCCAAGTCAGCTGCCATATATTGAAGCAAGATGGTGGGTGATCTCTGTCTGGTCTCTACCTTCCCCTCTGGACTGTACCGTCTCCCGGAGCTCAGCTTGGGCAACCAGGGATAGAGCTTGTCTTTTACCGGGCCTCTTCTCTCTGCTTTCTTCCTGATTTCAGCTGTAAGCTACCAAGCAAATGGCTCATCTCTCCCCAGGGCCTCAGCTGCTTGGCCTCTCCTTCCTGTCACATGGCAGGATCAAAAATGGCAGAGCTCTCTTTTCCAGTGTATCTCCATTTTTTATCAGACCCAGCAAAATGGCAGAGACTAAACCTGAGTCATACTTCACAGAGGTAGTCCAAGTGAAAAAAGGTCTCACAACCACAGGAGTGGACCAGCCCATAAGCATAATCTTTCTTTTTTGGGGATTCATAAAATAATTTCAAACTGCCACAGCTTCTCAAAAAACTCCCCATTGCATTTTGAGAAGTAATCTTGGGTTGAGGTTTTTCCCCTCAAAATAAGGAAAAATTACCAATTTTTGGTTTTCATTAACTGAATGGAAATTTTCTTGCCTGAAGATGTTCAACCAAAGAAGGAAAATCACCAATGAAAGAGGTTACAAAAGGGTCTTACCGTAATGATTGAGACAAAGTTCCTTGCAGGGATCTGCCGAGTCTGAGCCTGTATTGTCGCATGTAACCTACATAATAATGGGAGCAGAGAAGGCAATTCAGATGCCACTAAACTGACACATAAAGAGGATATGTGTCCATAAACCCTTGGGGCTACATTCCAGACCTCTTCTAGATGTCTTGTCATATGTTCTTTCTACTGCACCAGAATAATACCTTTTTATGCAATATTCTCCCAGTTACTTCAAATACTATGAAAGAATAATAACAAAGAAAACATGGACCAGAAGTGCACATGGAAATCAAAGCTTTCCAGTTCACTAGAGCCAAAGAATTTTACTGCAGGATCTGGTGATCATTTACCTCGGTCAGGAGGAAAACTGTTGAGCTGAAACAAATGAAAAGGGTTGTAAAATCCTGGTTTGGAATTGATGACATTTCATCCTATCCAAAGATTAACTCAGTGAATAGTGTAATTAAATGGATCTGACTTGAAGGCAAACCTGGGAAATACTGAAAGCCAACATTTTTCAAAGAGATTAACCTTTGTTTTTAAAGCAGTTTTATTGAGATATATTCACATACCATACAATCTATCTAAAGCGTACAATCAATGGCTTATAGTATAATCACAGTGTTTTGCATTCATCAACACCAAAAATTTAAAAACAATTTCATGCCTCCAAAAAAGAAAAACTCCACACCCCTTAGCAGTCAACTCTTAATCCCTCTCTCCTTCCCCAGCTTAACATAATCACTAATCTAATTTCATCTTTATAAATTGATTTATATTTACATTTTATGTAAATGGAATCATGCAATATGTAGTACTTTGTGCCTGGTTTCTTTCACTTAGCATAATTTTTTGCCTGATATTAATATCTTGTAACATTAACATACGTTTATTCAGTTTCAAAGAAAAATGATCTTATATATGCAATATTACCCATATTCATATTTCACATGAAGTTTCACTGCTATGCAGTCTCATGTTATGTTTTTTAGCTTTCCTTCCAGTACTATACACAACCTTAGACTTTCCCTTTCAGCCCACATAATAGCTCTGCTAGTTACAAATGCTATGTTGTGCTTTCACCTTTTCTAATTATTTACAAAGATTAACAAACAACCTTTTTACCAATTCTGCACAGGATAACCCTTAGCTTTACATTCTCTACACTCATTCTATTTTCTGGTGACCTATATTCTAGTTAACTCCATGAGTTTACACAATATATTTAGTTCATAGTAGCACAATCATACAGTATTTGTCCTTTTGTGTCTGGCTTGCTTCACTCAACATAATGTCCTAAAGGTTCATCATGTTGTCATATGCTTCATAACTTCATTTCTTCTTAGAGCTTCATAATATTCCATCTTGTGTATACACCAAGTTCACTCATTCATCGGCTGATGGACACCAGGGTTGTTTCCATCTTTTGGCAATTGTGAATAACGCCACTATGAACATCAATGTACAGATGTCTGTTCATATCACTACTCTCAGTTCTTCCTGATACCACTACCCAATATTGCTGAGTCACATGGAAAATCTATGTTAAACTTCTTTAGGAGCTGCCCAACAGTCCTCCACAGTGGCTGTACCATTCTACATTCCCACCAACAGTGAATAAGTGTTCCTATCTCTTCACATCCTCTCCAACATTTGTAGTTTTCCATCTTCTTAATAGTGGCCTTTCTAATAGGTATGAAATGATACCTCATTGTAGCTTTGGTTTTCATTTCCCTAATCACTAGTGATGTTGAACATTTTTTCATGTTTTTTTTTTTTGCCATTTGTATTTCTTCTTTAGACAAATGTCTATTCAAATCTTTTGCCCATATTTAAATTGGGTCATTTGACCTTTTATTGTTGAATTGTAGCATCTCTTTATGTATCATGGATATTAAACCCTTATCAGACATGTGATTTCCAAATATTTTTCCCCATTGAGTCGGCTGCCTTTTCACCCTTTTAACAAAGTCCTTTGAGGTACAAAAGTGTTTAATTTTGAGAAGGTCCCATTTATCTATTTTTTCTTTTGTTGCTTATGCTTTGGGTGTAAGATCCAAGAAACCACCACCTACTACAAGATCTTAAAGATATTCCCCTACATTTTATTCTAGTAGTTGTATGGTCCTGGCTTTTATATTTAGGTCTTTGATCCATTTTGAGTTGATTATTCTATAGGGAGTAAGATAAGGGTCCTCTTTGATTCTTTTGGTTTTGGATATCCAGTTCTCTCAGCACGATTTGCTGAAGAGACTGTTTTGTCTTGGTAACATGGACTTGGTAGGTTTGTAAAAAAACAGTTGTCCCTAGAGGTAAGGGTTTATTTCTGTACTCTCAATTCTATTCCACTGATCAATGTACCTATCTTTATGCCAATACCATCCTGTTTTGACCACTGTAACTTTGTAGAATGTTTCAAGATCAGGCAGTGAAACTCCTCGCATGCTCTTTATTTTAAAATGCTTTTGTTGATTCAGATGTACTTTCCTTTCCAAATAAATTTGGTAATTGCCTTTTCTATTTCTGTAAAGTAGGTTTTTGGAATTTTGGTTGGTATTGCATTGACTCTATAAATCCATTTGGGTAGGAATGCCATCTTCACACTATTAAGTTTCCCAATCCATGAACACAGAATGTCTTTCCATTTGTTTACATCTTCTTTGATTTCTTTTAGCAGTGTTTTGTAGTTTTCTGAATATAGATCCTTTTCATTCCTGGTTAAATTAATTCCTAGATTTTTGAGACTTTTTGTTGCTATTGTAAAAGGACTTTTTTCCTTATTTCCTCCTCAAATTGTTCAATACTAGTGTACAGAAACATTGCTGATTTTTGCATGTTGGTCTTGTATCCTGCCACTTTGCTCAACTCATTTATTAGCTCAAGTAGCTTTGTTGTAGACATTTCAGAATTTTCTAAATATAGGATCATGTCATCTGTGAATAGTAAGAGTTTTACTTTCTCTTTTCTATTTGGATGCCTTTTTTTTTCCTTATCTAATTGCTCTAGCTAGAAATTCTAGCACAATATTAAATAACAATAGTGACAATGGGCAGCCTTGTCTTGTTCCCCATCTTAGAGGGAAATCTTTCAACCTTTCCCCATTGAGTACGATGCTGGCTGTGGGTTTTCATATATGCCCTTTATCATATTGAGGAATTTTCCTTCTATTCCTGTCTTTTGAAGTGTTTTTATCAAGAAAGGATGTTGGATTTTGTTGAGTGCCTTTTCTGCATTGATTGAGATGATCATATGGGTTTTTTTCCCTTCAATTTCTTAATTTGGTGTATTACGTTAATTGATTTTCTTATGTTGAACCACCCTTGCATTCCAGAATTAAATCCCACTTGGTCGTGGTGTATAATTCTTTTGATGTGCTGTTGGATTCTATTTGCAAGTATTTTGTTGAGAATTTTTGCATCGATGTTCATTAGAGAGATTGTTTTGTAATTTTATTTTCTTGTAGTATCTATCTGGCTTTGGTATTAAGGTAATGTTGGCTTCATACTATGTTGGGTAATTTCCCCTCCTCTTCAATTTTTTGGACAAATTTAAACAGGATTGGTCTTAATTCTTCTCAAAATCCTTGGCAGAATTCATCTGTGAAGTAATCTTGCCCTGGAATTTTCTTTGTTTGGAGTTTTCTGATGACTGATTCAAGCTCTTTAAATGTGACTGGTTTGTTGATTTCATGTATTTCTTGCAGAGTTAACGTAGCTTGTTTTACTTTCCAAGGAATTTATCTATTTCATCTAGTTGTCTAATTTGTTGGCATATAGCTTCTCATAGTATCCTCTGATGATCCTTTTTATTTCTGTGGAATCAGTCATAATGCCCTTTCATTCCTGATTTTATTTATTTGCATCTTCTCTTTTTTCTTTGTTAGTCTAGCTAAGGATTTGTCAATTTTATCGATCTTCTCAAAGAATCAGCTTTTGGTTTTGTTGATGTTCTCTATTGTTCTTTTGTTCTTAATTTCATTTAGTTCTGCTCTAATCTTTTTTTTTTTAAAGATTTATTTATTTTATTGCATATCTCCCCTTCCCCCCGCTGCGGCGACGCGCCGAGAGTGGTCACTGCGCAGGCACGGCTTTCCCCGCTTGTGGGCGGTCTCTGCGTCCGTTCACGGCTGGCGCTTGCTTCAGTTCGCGGGTGGCTGGCTGCGCTCCATCCGCGGGCGACCTGCCCTGCCCGTGGCGGCTCTTGCCCTGTCCGTGGCAGCTTCTTGCCCTGCCCACGGCGGCTCCGGCCCGCCCATGGCGGCTTGCCATTCTCAAGGC
>PVKH010045988.1:0-10442 GCA_004027955.1 Chaetophractus vellerosus
TTGCAGCAAAAAAAGTTACCCAACCTGAGGAGCAGAAAGAAAAAGAATGAAGAAAAATGAAGAGAGCCTAAGTTACCTGTGGGACAACATTAAGTGTACCAATATATAGATAATGGGACTCCAGAAGGACAAGTCAGAGAAAAGGGAGCAGAAAGAATATTTTAGTAAATAATAGTTTAAAACTTAACTAATTTGGATAAGCAACACTGGGACACTTTATATACCCCATGATGAAAGACAAAGAGAGAATCTTGAAATCAGAATGAAAGAGCTGACTCATAATATGCAAGAGATACTTGATAACATTAAAAGCCAATTTCTCATCAGAAACCATGGAGGCCAAGAGACTATAGAATGACATATTTAAAGTGCTGGAAAACGGGGCCCAGAGCCTCAGCAGAGTTGCAATACCCACTCTCCAGTTCATTGGATTCACTCAGGACAACAAACTAGGAGGTGAGGATTGACAACCACCATACCAAGGAGATAAGAGAGCCGGCAATGAGAGAGTCCCATCCATCAGCTGTATGGCATCAAAGTCCGGTCTCAATTAGAGGTGGAGTGGACATCACCATCCCAGAAATCTCAGGACTGGAAAATGAACTATGGACTAGAGTGGACTTACTGGTATTCTACTATAGACATATTGTGATTCTAGCAATGGAAGAAATTACAACATTGATGTGGAGGCAGTGGCCACTGGAGGCTCTGGGAGCAGGGAGAAGGAAAAACAGTTGTAATATGGGGGCTTTTTTGAGACTTGGGAATCGTCCTGAATGACATTGCAATGACAGATACAGGACATTTTATATCATCCCATAACATGCAGATCTGTGTGGGAGAGAGTGTAGACTATAATCTGCACTATAATGTGAACTATGGTGCATGCTCAGTGGCAATGCCCCAGGATGCATTTACCAATTGCAATGAATGTGCCACACTAATGAAGGATGTTGTTTAAGTGGGAGGGTATGGGAGGGGTGGGGAGTGGGGCATATGGGAATCCCTATATTTTTTGTGTAAATGTATGTAATCTAAGTATCTAAAAAATAAAGAATTATAAAAATAAAATAAAATAAATTACAAAAAAAATAAAGTGCTGGGAAAAAAACCTGTCAACCAGTAAATCTATATATGGCAAAACTATCCTTCAAATTTGAAGGAAAAATTAAGATTTCCAGGACCAAAAATTCTGAGGCAGTATTTTTCTAATAGCCCTACAAGTAGTGCTACAGAAATGCTTCAGACTGAAATGAAAGGACACTAGACAGTAACTCAAAGACATATGAAGAAATAATAAACTCCGTTAAAAGTAACTACATAGTAAATATAAAGGCACATATTATTGTAATTTGGGATTCTAACTCAGGAGTTCTTAAGCTTTTTTGTTCCACGGACCCTTTTGCCAGTCAGGTGAAAACCACAGACCCCTTACTAAGTCCACACTATATTGTGTATTATTTAATAAATATATCACATCCGCACCAACACATTCCCACAAGAATAATGTTTTTTTGAATTTCAATTCAAGCTCAGGGACCCCTTGTTAAGAATCCCTATTCTAATGCCTCTTTATTCATATATGGGTTAAAAGAAAAGTACATAAAACAAAAATTATAAATCTAGGTTAATGAGTACACAACAAATAAAGATATCATTTGTGAACAGAACAACATAAAGGTGGGAAGACATAGAAGAATAAGAACATAGTTTGTATATGCTATTGAAATTAATTTGGCATCAAATCAAACGAGAATGTTATAAGTGTAAAATGTTAATTGCAATGCCCAAGTAAACACTGAGGAAATAACTAAAAGATCTGCAGGAAAGGAAATGATAAAGGAATCAAAATGATATACTGAGGAAATCAATTAAACAAAAAGAAGACAGAAATGAAGCAATGGAGGAACTAAAAAAAGGTATAAGAAATAGAGAAAACCAATAGCAAAATGGCAAAAGTCACTCCTCTTTTAACAGTAATTATTTTAAATGAAATTGGATTAAACTCTCCAATTAAAAGACAGAGATTAACAGAATGGATTTTAAAACTGAATTCATCTATATGCTGTTTATAAGAGACTCGCTTTAGATTCAAAGACTCAAACAGGATGAAAGTGAGAGGATGGAAAAAAATGTATGGTGCATATAGTAACAAAAAGAGAGCAGGGGTGGCTATACTAATATAAGACAAAAAAGACTTTAAGTCAAAAATTGTAACAAAAGGACAAAGAAGGATGTCCACTTCTGTTCATCATTCTACTGGAAGTTAAAGTAGGCAAGAAAAAGAATTAGAAAGCCATCAAACTAGAAAGAAAAAAGTAGAACTATCCATATTCAGTTTACATGATCTTGTATATAGAAAATTCTAAAGAATCTGCAAAGAAGACTAATGGAGCTAACAAACGAATGCAGCAAAGTTTTAGGAAACAAAATCAACATGTAAAACTCAGTTGCACAACAACAAAAAGACGAACAACACAGTTTTAAAAACGACCAAAGGACTTGAATAGACATTTCTCCAAAGAAGATACAATAATGGCCAAAAAACACATGAAAAGATGTTCAACGTCATTAGCCATTAGGGAAATGCAAATCAAAACAATTAGATACCACCACACACTTGCTAGAATGACTATTACTAAAAGCAAATGTAAAATGACAAGTGTTCAAGAGGATTAGGAACCATTGTGCACTGTTGTACTGTGGAAAGCAGTTTTGCACTTACTCAGAAAGTTAAGTACAAGCACACCTCAGAGATCCTGCAGGTTAGGTTTCACCACTGCAATAAAGCAAATATCACAATAAAGTGAGTCACAAGAACTTTTTGGTCACCCAGTGCATATAAAAGTTATATTTACACAATGCTATAGTCTATTAAGCATGCAATAGCATTATGTCAAAGAAACAATGTACAGACCTTAATTAAAATGTGGCCCAAAGATATGAAATGAGCACCTGCTGTTGGAAAAAAATGGCAATGATAGACTTGCTTGGTGCAGGGTTGCCACAAACCATCAATTGGTAAAAACAAACAAACAAACAAACAAACAAACAAAAAAACCCACAATACCCGTGAAGCACAATAAAATAAGATAATGCTTGTATATAATTACCATATGACCCAGTATCCCACTTTTGGGTATTAAAAACATTGAACACAGGAACTCAAACAGATACTTGTCCACATTAATCACAATAGCTCAAAGTGGAAGCAAATCAAGAGTCCATCAACAGATGAATGATTACATACAATGGAATATTATTCAGTAATAAAAAGAAATGAAGTTCTGATATATGCTATAACATGGTTGGACCCTAAAGACATCACAGTGAGTGAAATAATCCAGACACAAAAGGACAAATACTGTATGATTTCACTGATATTAAATAACTAGAGCATACAAATTCATAGAGTCAGAAAATAGATTGCAGATTACCAGAGGAGGGAAAGTGGGGAATGGGGAGTTGATGCTTAATGGGTACTGAGTTTCTGTTTAGGATGATGTAAAGGTTTTGGTAATGGATGGTGGTGATGGTACCATAGCATTGTGAATGTAATGAATTCCATTGGATTATATACTAAGAAGAGATTAAAATGGGAAATTTCATGTTGTTTATATGTTACTACAGTAAACAATAAAAAAATACTCCCAAAAGCTGTTGTTTCGTGTTTGTTTTTAGAAATGGAAAACTGATCCTCAAGTTCATATGGAATTGCAAATGATTCTAAATAGCCAAAATAAACTTGAAGAAGAATAAAGTCAGGGATTCACATTTTCTGATTTCACAATTTACTATGCAAGCTCAGAGTCAGAATCTAGACTATAGATTACCAGGGGAAGGAGTGGGGTTAGGGAATGGAAAGTTAAGGCTTAAAATGCAAAGGGTTCCTATCTGGAGTGTTGGAAATGTTTTGGTAATAGACTGGTGATGTTGTACAACATTGTGAATGTAATTAGCAGCACTGAAATATATATTTGAATTTGATTAAAAGGGGAAATGTTGGGCTGTATATATGGTAACAGAATACAATTTTTTAAAAAAATTCATGGAACTGCACTACACAGTGAACCCTAAGTTAAGCCATGTATTGTAGTTAGTAATACAATTATAAAAATGTGCTTTTGTCAATTGCAACAAATGTTCCACACCAATGCAAAGTGTTAATAATAGGGTGGTATATGGGAATCCTGTATTTTACGCATGATTGTTCTGTAAACCCACAATTTCTCAAATAAAGCAAACCATTGCTACAAAGCTACAGTGATCAAAACAGTGTGGTACTTAAATAAGAATAAACATACAGATCAATAGAATAGAGTAGAGACTCAGAAATTAATACGTACATCTAAGGCCAATTGATTTTCAAAAAGAGTGTCAAGAATGCAAAGAGGAAAGAATCATCTCTTGAACAAATGGTGCTGGGAAAACTGGATATTCACATGCAAAAAATGAATTGGACCCCTACCTTACACCATACACAAAATTAACTCAAAATGAATCAGCAACTTAAATATAAGAACCAAAATTATAAAACTTTTGTACGACAACACAGAAGTTCTTTGGGACTTTAGATTTAGCAATCATTTATTAGATATAACACCAAAAGCACAAGCAACAAAAGAAAAAATAGACTTCATCAAAATTAAAAACTTTTGTGCATCCAAGTTCTTTATCAAAAAAGTGAAGGGAGCCAGTACAGCTCAATGGTTGAATGCCGGCTTCCCAGGTACGAGGTCCTGGGTTCAATCCCTGGCCCCGGGACCTCAAAAAAAAAAAAAAAAAGAAAGTGAGAAAGACAACCTACAGAATGGGAGAAAATAGTTGCAAATCATATATCTGATAAGGTTTTAGTATCTAAAATATATCAAGTATTCCTACAACTCAGCAACAAATAGACAAACAACCCAATTTAAAAATGGGTAAAGGATTTGAATACACATTTCTCAAAAAATGAAAGATATACAAACAGCCAATAAGCACATGAAAAGATGCTCAATACCATAAGTCATCAGGGAAATGCAAATCAAAACCATAATGAGAAACTACTTCATACCCACTAGGATAGTTATAATTTTTAAAAAGCACAAAGAACAAATGTTGGTGAGGATGTAGAGAATTTTAAACCCTTGTGCATTGTTGGTGGGAACGTACAGGGTGCAGCCACTGTGGGAAACAGTTTGGGGGTTCCTCAAATAGTTAAACATAGAATCACCATATGATCCATCAACTCCGCTTCTAGGTATGTACCCAAAAGATTGAAAACAGGGACTTGAACAGATGTTCAAATGTTCCTAACAATATTAATTACAATAGCCAAAAGGTAGAAGCAACCCAAGTGTCCATGAATAAATGAATGACTGGGTAAATAAAGTGTGGTATATACATACAATGGAATATTATCCATCTGTCAAAAGGAAAGGAATTCTGTTACATGCTACAATCTGTTCTAAAATTAGATTATGGTGTTGATTGCACAACTGTATAAATACAGTAAAAATCACTGAATTGTACACTTTAAAACAGGTGAATTTTGTGATCTTTAAATTATATATTAAAAAGTTTTTTAAAAAATGAAACAAGATCATAATGTTGAGTAAAATAAGACAGGCACAAAATGACAAATATATTATTCCACTTATGTGAAATATCTTGAATAAGCAAATTCATAAAGATAGTAAGTAGATTAGAAGTTACTAAGGGCTGGGGAGAGAGGGGTACGTGAGCTTTTGCTTAATGGGTGCAAAGTTTCTGTTTGGTATTCTGAAAAGTTTTCTTGATAATGGATGGTGGTAATGGTAGCACAACATGTGACTGTCATTAATACCACTAAAGTATACACTTAAGCATGGTTTAATATGCACATGAAAAGATGCTCCACATCATTACTAGGGATTAGGGAAATACAAATCAAAGCTAGATGGCAATATCATTTTCCACCCACTACAATGGCTCTAATAAAAAAAGACAGTTGTGAACAAGTGTTGGCAAGGATGTGGAAAGACTGGAACTCTCATGCATTGCTGGTGGGAATGGAAAATGGGGCAGGCATTTTGGAAAATAGTTCAGCAGTCTCTCAAACTGCTAATCATAGAATTACCATATAAGCCAGCAATTCCATTCCTAGTTATATACTAAAGAGAAATGTAAACATACATCCATTAACTTTTTATTATAGCAGCAGTATTCACAATAACCAAAAAGTGGAAACAACCAAATGTCCATCACCTGATGAATGGATTTTTTAAAATGTGGTATACCCACACAGGAATATTATTCGACTACAAAAAGGATGAAATACTGATGTTTGCTACAACATGGATCAGCCTTGAAAACCTGCTAAGTGAACGAATGAAGCCAGTCACAAAAGACCACATATTGTATGATCCCATTTCTAAGGAATGTCCAAAATCAATTGAGACAGAAAATATGTAAGTAGTTGCTTAGAGCTGGGAGGTAGGCCAGGCAAGGGTAATAACTGCTAATTGGTTCCTTCTTTTAGGGATGATAAACATGTTCTAAAATTAGATTATGGTATTGGTTGCACAATTGTATAAATGTATTAAAAATCATTGTATTGTATACCTTACACAGGTGAACTTTGTGGTATGTAAATTATATCTCAAAAAAAGCTGTTTTTTAAATAAAAGAAACAAGAAGAAGATAAGCACAGCAATGAGAAAATAGCTAAGGAAAGAGTTTGGAAGGAGAAGCAACCAGGGGCCAGATTGCTAAGGACTTTTAGGTCATAGTAAGGATTTAGAATTTATTCAGAAATGTTGAAAGCCAGTGGAGATTTTTAAGCAGAATTTTTAAAAATGGTCTAAGTGAGAAATTTTGCGGTTATATATATTAGTGCAATAAAAAAGCTCAAGGGGCAACATTAAAAGAAAGGAATCAGTGTATATAAAATTCAAACTAATATACATACAGAGAGAAATCAAAAAGGGGAAAAGAAATATTGACATAAAACAAAAATCTCCGTTTAATAAACTAGTCAAGAAAGAACAAAAAAGAATCACCAAAATTGATAAAAATGGAAATCAAAATATAAAGTGGCAGAAGAAAGTCCAAATATATCAATGAGCTCAGTAAATGCAAATGGACTATACTTGCCACTTAAAAGAGATTGCCAAATGAGTTATTACTTTTAAGCCCACACAAAAAAATTGTTTTTTATGAAACACACTTAAAATAACAGGACACAGAGAAGTTTAAAGCAAAACCACGGGGAACGATACATCCTACAAATATTAGCCAAAATAAAGCTGGTCTAGGTATATGGAGACTTTGGGGGGAAACCCATCGGAGAGAGGGTCATCCCTGATCCATAAATCGTTCTCTTCACCTGAGCTTAACCTAATGGGCCTCGACGAATTCTGCACCTATAATAACAGAGTGCACATTCTGCCCAAGTGGGCCTGGAACTTTTACAAAAATTGATCATCTCTTAACCCATGAAATAATTTTTAACACATTTCAAGTGACATGACCATATAGACAAAGTCTCTGACCATAAAACAATTCAATTAGAAATTAACAGATAACTTTTAATGCAATTTTATGGGGATATATTCACATGCCATGCAATCCATCTAAAGCATAAAACAAATGGCTTTTTGTTTAATCACAGAGTTGTGCATCCATTGCTGCACTCAATATCAGAGCATTTTCACTACTCCAAAAAGAAAACCCCCTACCCCTTAGTAGTCACCTCCCAGTCCCTCAATCCTTCCCCTGCCATACATACCCACTAATCTAATTCCATCCCTATAAATTTATTATATTTATGATTTGTACAAATGGAGTCAAACATATGCTGTACTTTGTGTCTGGTTTCTTTCACGTGCCATAATTCTCTCTTTTTTTACAATTGATGAAAAAATATTAATATATTACTACTCACTATATTCAGTTCGCTTTAGGTATATATTTTTAAATTTATTGAAGTATATGACTCATATATGAACATACATAAACAATAAGTGAATAGCAATAATTGTGAACTTACAAAACAAACATACATAACATCACTCCAGGCTCTCATATCTCGCCCGACCACCAATACCTTGCATTGTTGTTAAACATTTTTAACTAATGATTAAAGAGCATCCTCAAAATATTACTACTAACCAAAGTATTTTCCCCAACCCACCCTATTATTATTATTTTATATCATTTAACATGAACATACATAACAATAAGTGTATAGTAAAAGTTGTGAACTTACAAAGCAAACATTCATAACATCATACAGGGGTCCCATACATCAACCCTCCACCAACACCTTGCATATCGTGAGACATTTGTTACAAATTATTTAAGAATATTGTCAAAATCTTACTACTAATTACAGTCCTTATCTTACATTTGGTGTATTTTCCCCCTAATCCACCCTATTATTATTTTTAAAATATATTTTTGTGACAGAAGTTGTAAACTTACAAAACAATTGTACACATGTGCAGAATTCCCAAACAACACCCCTCTATCAACACAACACACCGTGGTGGGACATTTGTTACAGATTATGATATAATATCATCCAATTATTACCAGGTCCACAGTGTACATTTGGCACACATACTCCCCAATTATCAACACAGTATATCTTTGGCATAGATGCAAGAATATTGCATTATTACTGTTAACCAAAGTCCATAGGTTACTCCAGTTGTATTTTTCCCATGCTTCTCCACATTCACACCACCCTGCAATAGTGATGTACATCTGCTCTAGCTCACAAAGGACACTCTTGCATTTAGATGTATTTTTGCCCAAATATCACTCCATTATTAACATCTTGTAATATTAACATATATTTGTTCCGATTCATGGAAGAACATTCTTATATTTGTAATACTAACCACACTCATCGTCCACAACAAGGTTCACTATGCTATATGGTCTCATGGGAAAGATAATTTTTAATCCCCTAAATTTGAAGAGAATTTCTAAAGAAATTTGACAAGGTGGCTGGATGTGAGATCAATATACAGAAGTCATTTGCATTTTATACATCAATACACCATCAGAAAACATACTCTTAAAAACAACACCATTTACAATAGCAATCACCTACCACCAAGAAAAAAAAAGTGTCTGGGAAACAATCTAGAAAACATGTACAAAGCCTGTACCTCATAAATGGTGAGACCACACGTGCTACCAAAGAGAGCCAGGGACTCGTGGCAGGGGTGCACAGGCAGGTACAGGCCACTGGCACTAGGGGGCGCAGCCCCGGTTGGCTTGGGGGCATTGGCACAGACGTACACTGGGGGGCACCATGTCAGGGCGAGGCCAGGGGCTGTCCCAGGGCAACAGGCCCCTGGCCCACATGGGTACACTTGTGTGGTCCCTGCTGCTGCTGCTGCCCGCAGGTGAGACGGGGGACCCCACCCCAACCTGAGAGCTCCCCAAATGGAGGAACTGCAGCCTCCCTAAAGGCTCAGACAGGGGTTGGATGAGCAATTGCCCCTCTGCCATCTCACCTCATCCCAGAAAGAACAGGAGGAAGGAGGGGTGAGAAGGCAGGTGCAGACAGCTCTTTGCAGAAACCCAGGAGATGGGGGAACACGTGGAGGGTGGTGATGATAGCTGGCCGTGGCCCTGGGGTGAAGAAAGCAGATTTCTCTTGAAGGTGAAAAACTCATGAATGCCATGTGCTGATGAAGCATAATGGTCTCCCTCCCCTTCCCCCATCTGTCCCCCATCACCTCCCCCCACCCTCTACCCCCCAGTATGCAGCTGTGCCAGGAAGGTAGGAGGCAAGATCACCAGAGGCCAGGATGCACCTCCGGGCAGGTGGCCCTGGCAGGTCAGCCTGCAGTACAAGGGCTACCACACCTGCGGTGGCACCATTCTCACCTCCAGCTGGGTGCTCACGGCTGCCCACTGCTTCACCAAGTGAGTCTGCAGGGGCTGGGGGCGGGGAGGGGATGGGGGCGCAGGGGAGGAGAATGGGCCCCCCACTGGGGGTGGGTGGCCTAGCAGAACGCCATTCCCAGCTCTTGAGGGGCAAAGGGCGCCATCCTGGGGAGAAAAATCTTAAAATATTTTAAATGTGACCTCTTCACCTGGACTAAAATTCCTTTTTCGTGAATGTTTTCAAAAAGCAATGGAATATAAAGCAATTCGTGCCAGCAGCCCAGCATTCTGTGCAGGGGTGCCAGGGGCTCGGGGGGGGGGGTGGGGGGGGGGATCAGCGCACAGTTGAGATTTGTTCCCGGTCCCCAGGAAAGGTGGAGGAGCCCAGGTAAGAAGTGGGCTTCCCTCTCATACCCGGCGCAGCTCTGGGGTCCTGGGCAAACCCCTTGGTGTCCCTGCATCGGTTTGCTTGTCTGCTATTCCTGATCTGTGAATGGGGTAAAGATTGGGATAGACGGGCATGTGAAAGCACAAGGGGTATGAGCAGGAGGCACTCTGGGAATGAGATAAGGGCC
>PVKH010045989.1:0-10442 GCA_004027955.1 Chaetophractus vellerosus
TACCCATTAACCATATGGCTATGAAGTAAATAGAAAGCACTTCTGTATATTTGGCTCAATCTCTTTTTATTGCTACATTGTTCCTTACATCATCTAAAGCTAGCCAAAGTAATTTCATAGTATTAGACTAAAACCTAGAAAACTCAGGTATAGTCTTAAATACTCTCAAATAATTTGTTTTGATTCCAAAAATCCATCTTGTCCCTGCTATTCCTCCCCTCCTGCCTTTATTCGAACAAAATACATCAAAATAGTATTAATTCTTACCTACACGTAACTCCATATATTATCCTATCAAATAAGTTACAAATTTATTAAATTCCTTACTGTGTTTAAGGTACTATTTTTGGTACTGTAGATATTCAAAGAGGCAAATGCATAGTATAACTTTACACTAGGGAAATTTAATAAGAAAGAAAAACTACCCCAAGGATCAGAATACTTGGGAGGATAACAAAATCTTTCTATCCATCTCTGTACTTTCCCTGGAGCAAATGACCAAAACTAGGAGGGAGAACATAGGATAAGGAGCAATGAAGTCAGCATCACACCTATAGGTAGAAGAAAAACCAACAATCTAAGTAAAGTTAGTCAAAATCCCTGGCTCCCCATGTATACAAATACTTATAAATAAATATCCATAAATAAACTACTTATGAAAAATAACACTACTGGCTATAGTTTTGGGAATATTTATTAGGGGAAGCCATTCAATGGGAAAATGAGTCTTTTCAACAAATGACACTGTAACAACTGCAGAACCACATGCAAAAGAATGAATTTGGACCCCTAGCTGCCTCATACAAATACATACATTAGCTCAAAATGGATCAAAGCCCTAAATGTAAGAGTTAAAACTATAAAACTCTCAGAAGAAAACATAGGCATAAAGCTTCATGATTTCTTAGATAGGACAACAAAATCAAAAACAACAAAATACAAATATATATAAATTGGACTCACTCAAAGTTAAAAACTATTGTGCCTCAAAGAACACCATTAAGAAAATGAAAAGACAACCCACAAAATGGAAGAATATGTGTGAATATCATATATCTGATAAGGGATTTCTATTTAGAATGTGCAAAAAACACCTACAACTCAATAATATTTAAAAAGACAAATAAATCAATTTAGAAAAGGTGCAATGGACATGAAATACAAATGGCCATTATAAGGATGTGAAAAGATGCTTAACATCATTAGCCATCAGGGAAATGCCAATCAAAACTACACTATACCCCCTCACACCCACTAGGATAGCTAAAATCAAAAAGGAAGACAATAACAAGTGTTGATGAGGATGTAAAGAAATTAGAACCCTCATACAGTACTGGGGGGAATGTAAAATGGTGCAGCATCTTTGAAAAGTCTAGCAGTTTCTCAAAAGTTTAAAATAGAGTTACCATATGACCCAGCAATTTCACCACTAGATATATACCCAAGAAAAATAAAAGCACATGTCCACTCAAAAACTCGTACACAAATGTTCATAGCAGAATTATTCATAATAGCCAAAATGTGGAAATAACCCAAAATGTCCATCAAACAATGAATGGATAAATAAAATGTGATTAATCCATATAATGGAATATTATTTAGCAATAAAAAGAAATGAAGTACTGATTCATACTACAACATGGATGAACCTGAAAACATGCAAAATGAAAGGAGCCTGTATAAAGGCCACATTATATAATTCCATTTATATGAAATGGGCAGAATAGGCAAACCTACAGAATCAGAAAGTAGATTAACGGTTGCCTAGGGCTGAGAGGTTAAGAAGAAATGAGGAGTGGATTACTAAAGGCTAAGGGGTTTCTTTTTGGGTGATGAAAATGTTCTAAAATTCATTGTGGGGATGATTCACAACTATGAACATACTAAAAACTCTGAATTGTACTCATTAAATGGATGGATTGCATGGTATGGAATTATATGTCAATAAAGCTTTTTAAACAAAACATAATTGAGGTAAAATTTTATAAAAGCAAAAGATTTTTACAAGCTGACTCACTTTTTCAGCTTCTGGCTGCTCCCTCTATGGCTTTCTCTCTCTATGTGAGACTTTCATTCTACTTGTAAAGGACTCCAGTAACAGGATTAAGACCCATCCTGATTGAGGCAGACCACACCTTAATTGAAATAACCTCATCAAAAGGCCCTACTTTTACAATGGGTTCACACCTGCAGGAATGGATTAGGTTTAAGAACATATTTTTCTGGGAGTACATACAGCTTCAAACCACCATAATAACTAAAAATAATACTAAGTTTTAATATGACATATAATTTTTACAGACCAATACTTTGCCAATCTCATACTCTTTATTGAAAAAGAATTTGAGATGTTTCTTGTGCACTAATATTTTAAAGCTATAAATTTAAACTTAAAAACTTTTAAAGCATATTTAAATTTAGAGTTTTCTTTCAGTTACATAATGCCAAAAAATCAGTACAGAGTACATCAATTAATAGAAACATATATACATACCTCCCATCTAGATCCCATCTGGGTATTTGTAAACTCCATTTTCAAGTGCTTCCAGAAGCTGTGCACCTGTTACTCTGACAACTAAAACTGGGTCCACTATGGGAAGGATAGCCAAGAGATCGTGCAAAGTGAAATTCCCCACTGGATGTATTCTATCTGATCACAGAGTTCCTACAATAAGTTAAGGGAGAAAACCAAAACATACATTGATTTCTTTTTTTTCCATAAAATGTCACCTCTTTGACTCAATGTTATGTTTGAAACTACAGAATTATGCACCATATTGCCAAAAGTTCCTAACCATTTTTCCATTCCCTTCCCCATGTCTACTTACATCTTAACTATTCAACTATACCTAGTGTGAAAATTTTATATTATTAATGAATTCCCAAAAGAGATATTGATTATGTTTGTAAATTGGTCTGTTCCTCTGGGTGTGATACCCTTTGATTGTATTAGATTCAGCTGAGATATCTTTGATTAAATTGTTTTAAGATTAGTACTTTGGGAACCGGCTGTAGCTCAATTGGTAGGGCTCTGGTTTACCACATGGGAGGCCCTGGGTTCAGTTTCTGGGGCCTCCTCGAGCAGGCAGACTGCCTCAAGAAGGCAAGCTGCCGCGGGCAGGGCAAGCTGCCGCAGGCAGGGCAAGACCCTGCGAGCAGGGCAAGCCACCGTGAGCAGGCAGGCCGCTGTGCGGTGAGCTGACTCGGTGGGTCGCCACAGCGGGGGGAGACAAGCAGACACAGAAGAACACAAAAATGAACACAGCAAGAAAGGGGGGGATATATAATAAATAAAAAATAAATCTTTAAAAAAAACAAAAAGATTAGGACTTTGATTTGACCAAGTCAGTGGAGTGTAACAGTCCCCGCCTCCTTTGTGGGCTACATAAACAGACACTCAATCAAGGTGACACACAAATAGATAGAGAGAGAAGATACACAGAGGAAGAGGGACAGCTCCACAGACACGGCAGAGGCCCCAGAAAGAGAGATGAGCTGTTTGCCTGATAGTTCACAGCTGGCCTTATGAAGAGAACAGAGCAGCGTAGCCCAGAAAGAAATGAGCCCTGGAAAGAGAGACGAGCCCTATGCCAGCCTACAGCTGAGATCAGAAAACCTGGACCCACGGGGCCTTAAGAGGGAAGAGGAAGGCTGAAGCCTCCCAGACGTCGCCCTCCATCTTGCTTCAACATGTGGCAACATAGCTTGGTAAGGAAGTAACCTTGAGTTGGACTCTTTAAGGTCTTGTAACTGAAAGCTTTTATCCCAAATAAATACCCTTTATAAAAGCCAACAGATTTCTGGTACTTTGCATCAGCACCCCTTTGGCTGACCAATGCACCTAGCATATTCATTTCTGAAAGATTTACTTTCTTATTGGCTACCACTTTTTCTTGAACCACAGAATAAAAGAACTGAAAAGCCCTAGCTCTTCCCTTCCTTTCAGGCAAGATCATGCAAAAGGCATCCCAAAGAAGAGATCATTCATTTTTTTTCACTCAAATTTATTTCTTGCAATTAACTTTTGTATCTTCAAAGTTGATTTTTCATTTAAAATAATTGGTACTTATTACTCATCATATAATTCACTGCCCACCTCCAGGAAAACAAAACCAGGGAAGGAGTAATTTAGGGGGCAGATGAAATATGTATTGTAGGTTCACAACAAAGGCTTTCCAGCTCATCATCTTGTACATATAAAACAAAATGGCAGCACTTCAAGTTCACTTGAAGTCCCAAATTCCAGCCCTAGGCCAAATGATAAGTGAATGCCATGGGAATAACGAAATGAAAGCTAGGTCATTGGCTTCTAATCACTTTCCATGGTAGTTAGCATGGTCTTGAAACTGTTTCACTTGGGAAAGTCAAAAGTAAGTAGGCAAATATATAGAGCAACAACTTGAACTGGCCAGGAGTTATTATAAATGAAACTGGAAATAACTTACCTGGGCCACAGAAATGAATTTTTTGTCATGTTTTTCAATAAGTCCCCAGCACCTGAAGTAGCAAGTTCTAATAATGGGCTTCTAAAGGCATGCAGTTTTTCATACACAAGTACTTCAAAGAATTTCTTCCACTCAAACTTAGCACAATCAAGGACAGAATATTTTTGGAGGCACAGGAAGAACACAAGTGCAAGTAATTATATGCTGATGCCTTATGTATGATCAAGGTGGCACACTTTATATATAGAAGCAGTGGATGCTATTAATGTGCTACTTATAAAGGATAGTCTAACAACACTCAAATCAACTGCACTGATAAATATGGTTGTCTTTATTTTCTTTTTCCTTGCCCAGCCCTATCTAAAACATAAAATATAACTAGAAGACTGAAATTAATAACCCATCAAAATCAACAATAAGTTGAAATCATATACTTTTAAAGATATCTACAGGAAGCTCCAAAGGCTTCCTAAGTAAACCACTCTAAGGGTTAACAAACACTCTTAGGAAATGTTTCCACAAACTAACTTAAATTACTCATATGGAGATTAAGATCACTTCTACGCTAGGAGAAAATTATGCTATAAATGGTTTGTCATTAGGATGTTAAATGATGTTACATTCTGTACTTATGAAATAATCACGAAACCATTGTCTAAAATTCTAGATTATAGCATATGTATCAAAGTTGGTTTCAAAATAGGGTTACTTTTAACCTTCTTCTATTCTCTATACAGATTCTTAATACCTTATGACTCTAGCTAGGCCAACTTCAGACTGTTAGCACATAAAAATGGTTAGGTTATGGATACATAAAAAAATCAAATTTTTAAAAATCTGAATTTTGAATTTTCAAATAAACTTAATGCCCCCTTATATACTTTTCAGAAAACTGCTATGGAAACATTTAATATTCCTGACATTGATCCAAATATAAAGCCATCAAGTAATACTTAATACCAAAATCAGGACAGACAACTCCATTCACACAGAACCAATTCAGGTACCAGAGGCTTTATAGGATAATTCATATACAGATGTAAAGCACAATACTTGGCTCATATTTCCCATCAGCTCTTGCAAATTAACTAATGCAAATACATACACAAAAAGGGCCCTACAATTCTTGCAATGTCTATGGGGCTGTGAATAAAAGACAACCCTCAAGGCCTCAAACTCACATAAAAGTTTAAATGTCCTGATTACAAACCACTCATAGTTTGAGGTAGTTGAATATGAGAGAAGGGAGAGGAAAGCTCCTCTTCATTACAAGGAGATGGTCTTTTTGATAACCCAGTACTTCTTAAATTTGAGAAACAATCCCTTTATTAAAGAAATAAATTCTTACAGAATTTGGAGCACTGAAAAAATATTTTCATGATAATTAACAGATTCCAAACATTAAATTAAGTATAAATTCCTATTACTTATAAAACCAAAGTAAATTTATAAATTGAATATGAAAATGAAAATCCAATAAAATAAGAACTAGCATTAAGTTATTGTGATTGTCATTTGCTGTTAGTTATTAATTACATGCTATTATGTTACAGTATTGTCCAATAAATATTCATGTGATCAACTTGTACTTTCCTGAATAATATCAGCAAGTCACCTACTTGTATGTTTTGTGTAAAATCTTTTACTATTGCCTTAATACAAGAATCTTCTTCCAAATAATTCAAAATGTCCACTTTCTCAAGTACATATTGGAAAGATGCACGAAAGAATCTTATATTTATTTTTGTCAAGTTTTTAAAATCAGATCTACTTTTGACAATCCAGGTTTCATTCACCTTCCTGATTCCATAATCATGGTTATGGCCCCCTAGAATCAAATTGACCCCTTGTGCCTTTTGGGCAAGCCTTGTATCATTTACCCACTTCATATGAGTTATTGCAATAACAAGATTTGCTCCTTCGTCTTTAAGTTCTACTGCTAGTTGGTTAGCAACTTCAACATAATCTTTATAGTTTAGATTTGCCTTATTAACTGTAGCCAAGGTGTCTAGCCAATCTTCTTCTACTAATCCCATTAAGCCAATTTTTATATTGTTCCAATGAACTATCTTTTTTACTGCACCATGTCCAAGAGGTTCAGAAGTAAATCTATCATAGACATTACTGAAAAACCAGGTAAAGTCCATTTGTTTCATATATTCTTCCAAGATATCCACACCAAAATCAAATTCATGGTTTCCTAAAAATACAAAAGTTTGAATATTAAGTCACAAGAATATCATTCAATTTTCATATTTAAATATTGTAGTTCTTTAAAGTAGTATCTTATATTAGCAATATTATATGTTAAGAGCATGCATTTTATCTTTATCCCAACTTTCACTTACAAATGATAAAACGTGTAGGAGCCTTTATTCTATAGACGTTCTCTTTGTAATTCAGGTAGTACTGCATTCTCAAAGAAATTCAGAATTAGGGTGGAAAAGATGCATTACAGTATAGGAAAAATGCAATGATGTAGGTAATACTAGGTTAATAAAGTGCTAATTTAAAGATATTTTTAGTCAATGTAGCCATACTCGCCTAATTCATAAAAAGAGAGATGTCTTTATTCCTAATTGAAATCAATTTTTAAAAATCATTCATACTGAGAAGGACTAAGGGAAATCTTGATGTAATTCTATTGTATTACTTGTGAGGTTATTTAAGTAGTAATTTTAGAAATAAAAATCAGTGATTTTTTTAAAAATCATTCATATAAATGACGACTAAAATAATCTGGTGGTAAGTCCCTTTGCAAATGAAAAAAATACTCTAGCAGTAATAACTTTACACTGACTTATCTTTTCTGTAACTTAACATTTTAAATCATCTTATTTACATAAAGCAAGATGCTTAAGGTATATAGTCATGAAGTTTACATACATTTTGAAAATTAACTGGCATGAAATAAACCAACCATTCAGGAAAAATCATGTGAAAACTGGTTTCATTCCTCTAAAAATGTGTTGACAAATGATAATAACCCATCTGGACTTTAAAAAAAATAATGGATCCTTATAAATTGTATTTGCCTTTTTACCCCCTTAGGGAATTCTATAATTATTAAATTAGTTGAAAACATTTTTCACTGATACCTCTGGCACATCTCCATCTTCCCCCACAGCATTTCTTAGGAAAAATCCTTGGTGGGACCCTACTGATAATAAGGTAGTAGTTGAAGAACTATTTACAATTCCCTACAATAACACTTTTGATGATAGCAAATCTTATTAAAACATAGCAGTAAAGATCAAAAGAGTCTGGTTGTTTGCCATAAACATCACAATTTCATATGGGTAATCGCACTCAAGAGAAGTGGCATTCAATTTCCCCCATTATTATATATGGCATAATTATTGAACGAGCATTCTAATAGTGCATGTCTTATGAAAAACCTTGGGATAATCTGAAGACTTTAAAAACAATGAAGACCATACAAATGAATATCTTCATTCATGTATTCAAAAATATTGGGCAACTGTTCTTGGTGTTAGACATACAGCAGGTATAAAACAAACAAAAATCTCTATTCTCATAGAATGAGGGTAAACAGGCAATAAACAAAATAATTAAGTAAAATATACCCTATATTAGAAGCTAATAAGGGCTAAGGATTACAGTGAAGTAAGGAAGGCAGATAAAGAGTACCAGTGTAGAGAGTATAATTTGAAGTAGTGTCCTCAGAGGAAACTACTCTAAGGTGACATTTAAGCAAGGAGAGTAAGTCATGTAAATATCTGGAAGAAGAGGTTCCTGGGCATAGCAAATAGCAAATACACAGACTTCAAGTTGACAATTTTACCTGATGTGATAAATAGAAAGAATGCCAGAGTAGTTGAAACACTGAGTGACAAGGCTGTAGTAGTGGAGGCCAAAAGGGTAATGAGGGGCTAGATCAGATAAAGTTAAGTTGGCCACAGAAGACTTTTATTTTTACTCTGAATGAGTTCAGGAGATATCAGGCATTTTGAATAGAAAAATGACATGCTCTGACTTACATTTTAAAAGATTTCCCTGTATGCTGTGCTAAGAATAGGCTGTAGGAGTACAGGCAGACTATTTCAGACAGTATTGCAATAATCCAGAGAAGAGATGAAGAAGCTTGGAGCAGAATGCCAAAGTGGAAGTGTTAGAAAATGGATAAGTTCTGGATATTTTTGGAAGTCAGAACCAAGGGGAATCTTCTGGCAGACTGGTTTGGGAGAAAGAAAACAAGGAGAACTTCTAAGATTTTTGAACTGTGCAATTGGAAGAATGAAGAAGGAGGCATTGCATTAACTAAAAAGGAGACAACTACAGAGGAGAAGGTTTTGTTGGAGAATCAGGAGTTAATTTTGGACTGATTAAGTTTGTTACACTTATTATATATCTAAGTCAAGATGTCAATTAAGCAGTTAGTTAATCAAGTCTGGATTTGAGTGGAGAGGTACAAGGCGAATATATCATTTTGGAGTCTTTAATTAAACAGCATTTGAAGCCAGAAATCTGAGTGAGAACATTAAGGGAGTGAATATACATAGAGGAGGAAAAAAGAACTGAGTCCTAAGATGCTCCAACATTAGGAGTAACCAGCAAAAGAGATCAAGAAGAAACAGTCAGTGTGATGGGAAGAAAACCAGGAGAGTGTGGTGATCTGAAAATCAAGTGAAATTTTCATTTCAGGGAAAAAGAGAGTGATCCTCTGTGTCAAATGCTGCTAAGTCAAGTAAGATGCAAACTGAGGAGTGCCCGCTGGCTTTAGCAATACAGAAGTCATGGATGATCTTCACAAGAGCATATCAGAACTTCAGTTCATGCAACTGGAAAAAGACCTTGACTAAAAGGGGGAAAAGGTAAGGACAAATGAATTTATATGGCTAAGAGACTTCAAAGTGAGTCGGGAGATCATCCTAGAGGTTATACTTATGCATGTCTCAGCAGGATCTCATTGAATGCCAAAGTAGATACTACCCCAAACAGCAGGACTCCTGAGAGCTCTAGAGACATCCAGACACTATAGTCAGGACAGATAGCTCAGGAGTTAGGTGCCTTGCCAGTGGACCCACTTTGGAATTTATGCTCCCCAGTGTGACAGAATTGGACTCAGCTATGGTTTCCCTACACATGGCTCTTCTGTTCTTCTATTTGAACCTATAATTAGTACTAGAGTTGGTAGGTGTATGTCCAAGAGACTTAAATCTATGAGCTGTCTACGTGCCAGCTGGGCCCTGAATCTCAATGGAGTTGCAGCACCTACTCTCCAGTTCATTGGTCTCACCCAGGATAACTAACAAGGAGGTGATGATGGACAACCACCATACCAAGGAACCAAGAGAGTCTACAACTGCAAGCAAAAGAGTCCCAACTTTCATCCCTAGGGGATCGAAGCCCCCTCTCAATTAGAGGTGGAATGGAAATCACCATCCCAGAATCCTCAGGATTGGGGAAAGAATTATGGATTAAAATAGACTTACTGGTATTCTGAAATAGACCCAGTGTGATTCTAGCAATGGAAAAAGCTGTATCACTGATGTGGAGACAGTGGCCACTGGAGGTTCTAAGGGCAGTGAGAGAAAAACAAGTGTAATATGAGGGCATTTTCAGGACTTGAGAATTGTCCTGAATGACACTGCAATGACAGATACCGACCATTATATATCTTGTCATAACTTACAAAATTGTGCAGGAGAGAGTGTAAACTACAATGTAAACTGTAATCCATGCTTAGTGCAATGCTCCAAAATCTGTTCAATTGCAATGAATGTACCACACTAATGAAGGATGTTGTTAATGTGGGAAAGTGTGGGAGATGTGGGGAGTGGGTCATGTGGGAATCCCCTATATTTTTGTAACATTTATGTAATCTTAGTATATTTTTTTAATTAAAAAATTAAAAATTTTAAAAATTTAAAAAGAATTTCAGTTCAGTTGAAATGTGATAGTTTTTCCTTTATCTTTTAACTTTGACTCAATCTGTGCAGGTAGATTGAAGGATAATAAAGTGACACTGCTTCT
>PVKH010045990.1:0-10447 GCA_004027955.1 Chaetophractus vellerosus
CGAAGAGCAAATTCAAAGATAAAATGACTAGGAATCTCCAGAGTGCCACCACAAGGCATTGAACCCCAAACACAAGGCTTTTCTGAGCCCGGAACACGAACAACGGCACTGGTTGCTCGCAGTGAAGTCAGCCTTGCCCGTTATGCTTTCTGTGGTGCAGGAGCTGGCTGGAATCCCTGGTCCCAACCTATTTTTTTTCTGAATCCCCCTCACTTAGAGTAATTGCCTCAGTCTGTAGCCCACCTTGCCTTCATTCATTGCCAATCCCTCGTAAGGGGCCCTTCTTCCCATTTTGCCTTGATACCTTTCAAAAGGGATCAAGAAAAAAAAACTGAAATGTCTATAAAATGTTAAAAAGAGCGTGAGAACTCTGAAAATTGTTTCCTAACCCTATGATATGGAAATTTTTATTTTTAAAAACTAATTACTATCATCATTATCATCCTTGTAAAATTATACACTTGCATTAAAAAATAAATAAAATTCAAGAATAACAGAAAGAGAGAAAAGTAAACGTTTCTCACACTTCTTCTGTCCCCAGGATCACTTCCAATAGTTAATTACTTGTAAGATGACTTGTTTTTAGTTCTGCTAATGGTTATTGATACAATTAAAATAAAATACTTATATTTAATTCTTGCTTTGTCAACAATAACAACGAGAACTATCCCTTCAACATCCTCTGTCAGCTTCCCAAGTTCTCCTTTAAACTTCAGGTCATATTCAATGGTCACTCTGTCTTGTATTCCAATTTATCTTCTTGCTAGGTAATTTATGTATGTGTGTGTGTGTGAGTATAGCATGCTGTTGATGTATAATGTTTGGGGTATATATATGTTGAAAAATATAAATTTTGGGATAATGTTTAATAGACAAGCTTCAAATGTAGTCGAGAATTACAAGTTGACTGTCATTTTTGCTATATTTTTTAAGTCATTTCTTCATTATCTTCTAATATCCAGAGTAGCTAAGGTTATTGCTCTTTTTTCTGTTGCCAACACATTACCTTCATGTCTCCAGAAGCCTTTAAGAATTTTCCTTTTCTCTTGGAATTTCAAAATTTCAGCAGGATGTTTCTACACACATGCTCCTTCTCTCTCTTTTCATTAATTCCTCTTAGCACTTGAGGTCTCCTGAGACCTGAACTTTCTACAATTCAGGGAGATTTTCTCTTATTAACTTTTGTAATGATTTCCTCCATTGTCTATGTTCTCTTCTTACTGAACTTATATTAAAGTCTGTTAAACTTACTTATATTTTTTTCACTTCTAAACTTTGAGTCTACGTTCTGGGAGATTTTTGTCAACTTTATCTTTTATATAACGAATTTCATCTTCAGCCATGCCCATTCCTTTATTTATCCTGTCCACTAAATTTGTACTTTGGCAGCCATGTTGTTTCATTTTCAAGAGTGTTCCTCATTCTGTTTGTCCCTTCTTTTTTAGAAGTTATCCTACTTTCCTAGAGCAACTAGAACAAACTACTTCAAATTGTTTGACTTAAACAACAGTAATGTATTGTTTCACAGCTCTGGAGGCTAGAAGTCCGAAACTCAAGGTATCTGCAGGGCTATGCTCCCTCTGCAATCTTTACGGGAGAAACCTTCCTTGCCTCTTCCATCTTCTGGTGTTTGCCAGCAATCCTTGAGGTTCCTTTCCTTGTAGTTGCATTAATCCAATCTGTGCCTCCATCCTCACATAGCTTTGCTAGGCTCCTCTCTCCAGTCCTAGCACTAGGAGTTTATTCCAGGGAGATTAGGAGGCTCCACCCCTTTAGAGAATGCAACATTCAGGGCTTTACCAAAGTCATGGCTGGAAGCCTCTTTGAAAAAGCAAGAGAAACAGCTATTTCAAATGCAGTTGCTAACTGATTTCCCTGATAATTATCCTTGGTCAGGCTTCTTTTTTTGTTTGTTTTTTTAACATATGCCCCCCCTTTCTGCTTGTTCTTGCTGTGTTCATTTTGAGACTCTGCTTTGCTCGCAGGCGGCTCTGTTCTGCTTGTGGGCAACTTGCCTTGCCCACAGCAGCTCTGCCCCACCCACAGTGGCTCTGCCCCACCCACGGCGGCTTGCCCCCTCAAGGCAGTCTGCCCCACTCGGAGAGGCCCCCGGGAACCGAACCCGGGGCCTCCCAGGTGTACCAGCACCGTATATCCACTGGGCTACAGCCGGCCCTGGATACCACTCTTTTATTTTATTTTATTTTATTTTTTATTAGTGGCCTCTGTTCTTAGAGCTTCTCCTGGTTCTTCTGGGAAAATAATGCTTGCCCCTGGTGCATTTGACTGTAATTCCTCATTTCTGATTTTCCCATCATTCCAATTCCTTCTGCTTTATGTCTTCATAGAATGCCTCAAAATGAAATTTTCGTTTTCCAATGAAGTTTTGATTTCATTCTTTAAAAAATATATAATTTCTAACATTGCAATTAGATCTTTGAAAGAAAAAAAGAATGATAGATATGCTCAAGTTATGGTCTTGGTCCTCCAACTACTTGATTACTTTTAACATTAATTTTGTGCAACACCTGGCCTGAAATGAGTACCCATTTAACATTTGACTATTATGATTGCAACAAAATCCCTATGAAAATCTTCTCCATTTGAGGCAGGAAATGGTTGTGATTGAAATATTAGATTTAATTTATTATGTTTTTTTAAAGTTTGAAGATATGTATAGATTGATTCAGAGAACAGTTAAGACATTTCATCTTTGGAAATAGGCAAAGATGACATGTGGCCAATGAAAGACAAGAATTAAGATAAATAGACTTGGGGGAGAAAATAAACTATATCTTTCTAAGGGTAAAAATATTAGCATGAAGTTATTATTGCAACATGTGGAAGGTACTTGCTAGACACAAGATAGAGAGCTACACAGGGAAAGTGGATTGACTTAAGTTATAGAGAGACGGTAGTTAAAACTGTTTGTGTGAGGTACTTTAATATCTGATTACTCTTCAAAAAGCTGGAAACTGATATAGAGAAGCTATAATTAGACAAAGCCTTATTAATTACCAGATTACATTTTCAGGTGCCTCATTACTATAATTACTCACAACAGATGAGGGAAAAAAATTCTCACATCTTACAATGATGAGCATTATAAACAGATTCTAATCCTCAATTCTGTATTGAATTCCTTGAACAATTTTCACTCCACACTATTTGACTATATTTCCTAAAAAGAAATAACCTACACATTATTAATTTAGGTAAGGAGTTCCCGTTAATTTTGAACATGGTCCACATAATACAATTTAGCACTATGGTTTATAGTGAATAGACAAATACAATAATATATGAAAAAAACTAAGTTAATAGCAGCTTAAAAATTGACAAAATTCTTAAGAACCCCCATCTATCAAATGTTGTACCATTCACTGAGGAACTACAATTCAGTGAAATGGCAAATATCAAACTGTTAACTTCAGAAAGATAATACATTCTATTATGCTATCAAGGAAAGGCAGTCAGTCAAGTATCAACTGTCTGTGGATTCAGGAGATTGTTTTTTATTTATAACCTCTCTGAGTTTAATTTTTCTGAGACAGAGGCTTTCCATCGTAGTTTTAAAAGAATTGTTTTTTAAAAACAGGGAGTATTCCTTAATAATGAATATAGAATCTGGCCAGTGTGTGGCCACTAATAAAAATAAAATAAAATAAAATAAAAGAGTGGTATAACAAGAGCTACCATGACTGGCAGAGAATGAAACAAACAGCAATTCAAAGTACTTTCTACCTAAGAGAGCTTGATCTCATTATTTTGTTTGAATGGCTAAAGCCATACTTTCATCTTTCTTTGGTTATGTTCCCAGAGAAGAACTCTGATGAATTTAAAGCAAATAAATAATTTGTATCTGTTGTTTCAGAGGAGTGAGGAAATGACAAAGTTAGCCTTTTCTCTGGTCAACATGTGCTCTGTGAAAATGAGATAAATAAAAGATGACCCAAACAAAATTGGAGACTGGCCAGTGGGAAAAGAGAAAAAGTCTACCTTTTGATATCTCTGAGCTCATAAAAGAAAAAGAGGAAAAGCAAGGCAAACCAAAAATCTAATGAATAGCAAGTAATTCACACTGTTTCATCAACACTATAGTTCATGATGAGGAAATGCATTCTTTCCTGATGAAAATGATGATCCTTCCCACAACTGCAACATGGTTTCTAAGAGATTCAAGACCTTTAGAAAACCCATTCTAATCAAGTACTGAAACGTCCCTTGCCTCACCCATAGTCATACATTTTCAATTTTGCTGGCTCTCATAAAGGCCTATTAAATAAAATTTGCCATTTTTGGAAGAGCATTTTAGAATAAGTTTAGTCTGAAACCCATCATGAAAATATAATTTAAATCTTCCTTGTATATTTTAGACTTATTCCATGCCACTATATGTGGTTAAAATAATTATTATTGTTTTCCTGGAGGTGGCATATTTACTTTAACATGATAAATTAGCAATGCTTTCAAAGATGTACATCAACTTATTCTAAAGAGTTTTTGTTAAAAATTAGAGTTATTTTCTTTGTTGTATCTAGAAACTACTATAACCTATTTTAGATGGCTTTACTTAGATGTGTTAAAAGAGTGGGAAAATACAGGAACAGACAGACCAAATCATTAACTTACATCCTCCATTAAGAAAGAGCCTGGATTACCTCTCAGAATTTAACTGTTTTATTTTACACATGAAGAAACAGAGGATGAGAGAGATTAGGAAACAGTTATTTTTGCACAGTTATTTGATTTAGTTGTACAGCAGACACTAAAACTCAGGCCTTTGAGTTTTAGTTGTTTCACTTTTCCTACTATATCATATGCATCATCTTAATTTACAAATATGTATGTGTATATATATGATATGTTATGATGTGATATGATATGATATGATATGATATGATATGATATATGATATGATATATGATATGGGAAAAGAAATTCAAAGTAACTAAGACCTTCTCAGGAAGAGGTAGTTGTAGATTGGCCTTGAAAAGGGAGTTTTTTCCTTCACTATATTTCTTATGAAGTAATTTTTAGATTTTGTATTGGATAATCTAAAACAGATCATGATTAGATGGCTAAATGATTGACATATAGAATGCTCTGGTCCAGAAAAGGGGACTATATTTTTGCTCCCTGAGTGGCTGCTCACTTTCTATTTTTTGCAGTGTAACCCACTTTCTCAACCCCACATTACTACCATAAATAGATCAATGAACCTGTCGTAATAAATCATTACCAGGTTTTCAAAAAATAAATCCCAGAAAGGCTATAGATAGAATGTGTTTCTTAAAGAACTAGACGTAAGACCAGAGGGTAAAAGACAAGCCCTTCTTTGGGGGAAGCTAAAGAGGCATTGGCAGAGCTACTAGTTGACAGGTGGCAACACTTTTTTAAGACAAAGTAAGAATCTGATACAAATATGAGATATTACTGGAGTCCAAATAAGTCATTCAGTTCCAGGCAGAAAGAAGGAGCTTACAGGTATTCTAGGCAAAGGAATGTCTTTGGATAAATGATGGCTGAAAAGCAGTTCATGGAAAGGAAGCTCACAGCGAAGGGGGTTGAGGGTTAGAATACAGCACACGACACCTGCTGCAACTGCTCTCCTCCCTGTAACCTGTTTTGAATTTCACATTCGAGTATCCTGTTCCAGTTATTTACTCTCTACCGTGAGATTTTTGGAGAACAGGGCTCTAATAAGTAAATAAATAATGCAGTGGCTTCTACAGAGACAAAGATCAGTGTGGAGAATAGGAAGCCACAGATTCATAGGAGGAAATGCTAAAAGGGTCAGAGACCCTTTCCGGCTATGAAAGTCTATTAGTTCAATTTCTGAAGCCAAGAGGAGAATTTATGAAATCCAGGGGAATTTAAACCATGAGGAACAGGAGAATGACGGCAACAAAAGTGTTTTATCTAGTTTTCCCTTATTGAAAAATCCACAAATAAAAACACAATAGAAATATGATGGGCTTAATTCAGCAAGGTTATGTAAGAAAGAATACGGTGAATAAGGAAATAATATCATAAAGAATTAAATCTTGAAATAAGAAGTTCTGCCATTTACCTCTGACCTGATGAAGGAAGTATAATTTGAAATCATTCCCCAAGCTTTTTGTTTTATTTTTAGCCATTGCTTTGTGATATAAATAAGTAGTGAACCTAAAACAGGAGCTTTCTTCTTCAGATTTCATTTGAGCAGATAACTGTAGCTGTAATCCCCCTTATGTCTTTAATATACAAGTAAATCAATAGAGCTAAAATCAAGATTGCTTTAAATAACTCTCTGAACTGTCTGAAGCAGTGCTCATGCACACAAAGTGTTTAACCAAAATGTAAATGAAGTCAATTTAATACCACCATTCTTTGAAATATCTCCTTTATGAGTCGCAGATAGAAAAGCAGTTAGAAAAACAGTTGCAAAATAAAAACTAAAAAATAATCTGGGAAATAAAGGAACATAAAAGAAATTTATTTCATTTTTCCCCGAAATAAATTTATTTCACAATAGTAAAAAACTAAGAGGCAGTAGTTTCCCCCCTACACACACAAAATTTAAAAATAACATATTGCATAAGAATAAATATAATAGAGTTCAGTAATATAAAGATAAGCATAATAAATAGTTTGTGGAAACAGTAAGAGCATATATAAAACTGCAAAACAATTAAATCAACAGTATGAGAAAAACAAGCCAAGAATTATGAAGATAAAATGAAATGGAGCAAAAGGAAAGGAAGAATGATAGGCAAGGGGAGGAGAAAAAACAGAGAAACAAACTGAAAATAATATTCTTTCCTAGAAAAGTTAGAGTGAATAATTCTGAAGTGATAGCCAAAGACAGTGTATAGACAGAAACACTGTAGAGCAGAATAAAACAAAAGACCTATAGTTTTGGCTACATAAAATTAAAAAACAGACTTCAACAACAAGTAGTATCCCTTATAATTAAAAACTTAAATTTCAAGGATAAATAAGTAATCCAAGAAGTATTGTAGAAGGAAAATAGTTAAAATAGTATTAGCCTCAACCTTCTCCCCTGCAAAACAAGTAAGAAAGTAATTGTTCCCCCTCTGAGATGGTTCCCTTGTCTCTTTGCTCACTGTTTTTGCTCGTTGTTTGCTCTTGTTGTCTGCTCATTTGCTTTTGCTTGTTGTCTGCTCATTTTTGTTTGTTTGTTTGTTTTGCTCATTGTTTTCTTGTTGACTGTTTTTTTCTTTAGGAGGCACTGGGAACCAAACCCAAGACCTCCCATGTAGGAGGCGGGCACTCCACTGCTTGAGCCACATCTGTTCCCAAGAAAGTAAAATTTTATGTGAAAAACTTTTTTTTTCCTTTTTCATTTATATTTAATAAAAAACTTTTGATTAAAAAAAAAGCAGTATTATTTCATTGACTCAATTTAAATTAGCCAAACTACCTTTTATATCAAAAACACAACTGGAAGATATTGTAAAATCTGAAGATGCAAAATATTTAACGCTCTACTATTTTTTTGCCTCCAGAAATCATACTTTAATTAGTATAAGTACATCCCATGAAATATTTGGAATATACTAAAAAATTCATTATTTATCTGAAATTCAAACTTAACTGATTGTCCTGTGTTTAATGTGCCAACTGTATGTGTAAGTGAATTGGGTTGAGGGAAAAAAGGAACCAAATTGGTTATTCCAAAGGATTCTGATATTAGTCATGAACTTCGGCTACCACGTAGAAACTACCATGTAGAAGCCACATGGTAGTAACAAGTAATGGCCTTCCCCTTGAATGATTCCAACATGTCTAGATCCCCTTTGTATTCTTTGGACCTCCTGAGTACTTGGGGTTTTTCCAACATCCAGCGAATGATTAAAACATGGCTGTTCATATGCTAACTGAGCCCTGAATCTCAGCAGAGTTGCAGCCAACACCTACTCTCCATTTCATCAGACTCACCCAGAACAACTAACAAAAGGATGATGATGGACAACACCTATTCCCAAAAAAAGAGAGTAACTAAAACTGCAAGCAAGACAGTACCATCCATTTGCCACATGGGCTCTAAGCCCTCTCTCAGTCAGAAGCAGAGGGGGCATCACCATCCCCAAATCCTCAATATTGAATGAACAAACATAAGGGGGTAATGCAACTATGGACTAAAGTAGACTTATTATTATTCTAGTAATGAAAGAACTTGTAACATTGATATAAAGATAGTGGTCACCAGAGGTTCTGAGAGGAGGGGAGGGAAGAATAGGTCTAATATGGGGCATTTCTGGACATTGGAATTGTTCTGCATGATATCATAATGATGGATACAAGCCATTATACATTTTGTCAAAAACCAATAAAATTGTGTGGTGCAAAGTGTAAACCATAATGTAAACTCTAGGCCATGCTTAGTAGCAATGCTTCAATTTGTGTTCATCAACTGCAACAATGAAGAATGTTGTTAATGGGAGAAAATGCGGAAGGGGATGGGGGTGGGCTATAAAGGAATCCCCTATATTTTCAATGTAACATTTATGTAATATAAAGTTCCTTAAAAAAAAAAAGAAAAAGAAAAAAGTGCTTTAAAAAAAAAAACGCATATGAGAGAGCCTTACTCTTTATTGCAGTCAGCTATCTGGAGTCAGTTGGTAATTTGTTATACCATTTAGGGGACTCTAAGGCTGTATCCCTGCTTTATTTCAGACAAAACTGAAAAAATCCATTTCTTTATCTAATGCATAAATACATAAATCACCTTTAATCTAAAGTTCCAAAGTAGAACCTGTGAGAAACTGAATCTTGTGCCCCACAAAGACATATTCAAGCCCTAATCCCCCGTCCTGTGGGAGTGTACTCATTTGTAAGGCCAAATTAAATCAGTGGGGGCCTTAATCCAATATGATTAAGGAAATTCAGACACAAGCCATCAGTAGAAACTCAAGGAGGAGACAGACAGTTTGCCATGTGCCAGAGGCAGAGACAGATTGCCAGCAAGCCATCACAAGCGTCGCTATAAGCTTTGGTGAAGGCCTGAGCCTGCCGACACCTTGATGTTGAGTTCTAGCCTCCAAAACTGTGAGACAATAAATTCTTGTTGTTTAAGCCAACAAGTCTTATGGTATTTGTCATAGGAGACCTGGCAAACTAAAACAGAGCCTACATTTTCTTCCCCTCAAATCAAATATCCCTGGGATCTTCTTGCCTAGCTTAAAATGAACTAGATCTGTATCATCTGGTTATGTTTTTTATTATTCTCAACTCCATCCAGAAGGGACTGAAGGTTTTCCCATTTTTTCCTGTCTTCCTGATAACTTCCACTCTGAGCTTGAATTCTCTTTCTTCCCAGCACACAGTGCAACATATTATCCTTGCTGGGTGGCACAGCCACCAAACTATAGGAATAAATAAAAACTCTAAGCAACAAATGCAGCAAAATTCAATATAGTTCACATCATAGCAAAACAGCAACAGGCATAATGACAGCTGAATGTGCATTAAACTGAGAAAATAAGCCTAAACTAAACTCCAGGAATATCATTTAATTAATGTAAAATTAGCTTTAGCACTTTAAAGCTAAAATGTTACTTGTTATTTGTACCTTTCATTCTAAGGTTGTAATAAAATTATAATTTGCAGCTTTTTGAATATATAACCCTATGTTAACAAGATTCAAAAAATCTCAAGAAAATAAAATATTTCCTATAATATTGTACACTGCTATTAATTAGATTATGATGATCCAGAACCCCTCTTAAATTTTGAAGTGCTTTTGAATCTTAATTCACTCAGAATAAACTGATCTCTGTTTTGTACATAAGATGATGCTAAGATCTCTGGAGATATCAAATACATGGCACTGCAATATAATCTTTGAATTATAATCTAATTATCAAAAGAAAAATATATTTCAATATGCATAAAAATGTCAAAATGTGAAATATCTTCAACGACAGTGAAACATTTTCCAAATTTTTCTACCAGCTCCAGTTCTTAACATCTCCTACACAAGTGCTTAAAAGAAAAGGTGTTATATGATAAAAATTAATTAAGGAGAGAATTAAGAATTCAGCAATGCAGTTGCAGCCTGCTATGCTTTCTGAGATTAACTCTTCTTAATCCTGCATTTGCTTTGCCTCTGACCCCTTTTTCATAAGCAAGTTTGCTCAAGCCAAATTACTTCATGGCTTGCCACATCTCTGCTGTGTCTGTATTGCCATTTTTCCATTTTTTGCAACATCACTCACCTTTTTACAGCTGATGAGTTTGTCTTCAAATGTCTGCATTCTCAATTCTCTTCTGTCATTGTGAATTAACTATTGCTGGTAACAGTATTGGATCTCATGACCTAGTTGTTTCTCCTTCTCCTTAGTGACTGCCAAATAGAATAAAAACTTCATCAGAAAATAAAAAAGCAAAGAAGCTACCTGAGCAGAGGATAAAGTCAGGGATAATCTATTACCAAAACAGA
>PVKH010045991.1:0-10436 GCA_004027955.1 Chaetophractus vellerosus
AAAAAAAAACCATTGTGCAATGAAGAAGAAACATGTGATACAAGGTTGCACGTATTCCCATAATCCTCCTTTGACAATATAATTGCTATTTAGTTAATAAGACTAAGTACTACTGATGAATGTACGTTTATATATGGCATATTGATGATAATATCTGAGTAGTATAAGCTGCCAGATGAAAGGCAACGAAAAAGAAATATTGCAGTCCAAATTGCATTCCAAATAACTATTTTTCTCTCTGCGCAATCAAAATTGTATAGTGTACAGTTATTTCCATAAACACCCATTGGTGCTGTAGAATGAAAATAATAACTTTGTGTGATTCACAGCAGATGCTGGTAACATAAACCTACACACCTGTGGTGAATAGAATATAGCAATTCTTCCCTGATTAAAGCAATGGCTGCTTACTGCTCTGAAATGGCAATGGGTTGTTTATCTTTTCTATTAGACTTGTAATTAATCATCAAGGCATAAACTGCTCGATGTCAGGTAGATTTAGCATTCTGGGATGTATGTAAAGGATGGATACAGAATGTGTTGCACAATAAATGTAACATATAAAATGCTTCCCAATATTTCTTTGTTTGCCAGCAACATTGGGTAAAAGGGATAGAGAAAAAGAGAGTCTAGATCAGTTGTGAAAAGTGGGCCTTTCTTAGTTCATGTAGACCATCCTTTTTTACAGCTGTGAAGTTTTAATAGATCTATTTGCTATTCTTAGTGAAAGGAGAAAATGGGTTTCTGCTAATTTAAATGGGCAAAGTACACTTTAAATGGTAACAAGATAATGAAGAAAACGCTGTGACAGTCATCGTAAGTTGCAGTAAATCAAGTGTCCACTAACCAACTCCAAAGCTCTCAGCTAGTTATGCTGAAGATTCTAAACAGACACTATAAGCAACATGAGTGCATAAAAAGGACTCTCTTTATATGCATATATAGCAAGAGATATATATCAAGTAACATCAAGAGAGAAGAGAGGTAGGCAAAAACATTAAAGTTGAAATGTTATTGATAAGAATGAAGACAAACCTTAAACTGTATGCAAAGGAGAAAAGGTCTCTTTTTCCAAATTTTTCTTCATAGGTTATTTTGTAAACTAATTTCCATATGATACCTTCACCATTTATGATATTTTCTTGAGTAACTTGTTCTGTTTCCATCAATATTTTAATAATTTATACAGGTTTTCAGGAAGGTTTTAAAGACCAAGAGTGGGTTCAACCCTTGAGCTTTAAATTGAGCTGTTTATTAACCACAGAAATCAGTGGAAGGTGAAAGAATTCTGACCTATTCTGTCAGATAGCATTAAGTAATTTATAAACCTGAAATGGTAATAATAAAAATAATGATAAAGACATGATAAGCATGTAGGAAATAAAAGTTGCCACTTTTACAACCATTTTATGTATGACTATACTCATCCACCAATTCAGTAAAAAAATTTGATGTTTTGAAAATATGTAAAAAGCCAATTGTGATACTTTAAAAATGTCTGAAATAAAACAGCTGTTTTCATAAAACATTATGTAAGAATTCTTGAGTTTTACGGGGAATGATTAAATTTTAATCATTCTGTTGCAAAACTATGGCAAACTATGGTCTCCTGGCCAAATCTAGAACACCACTTATTTTTGTAAATAAAGTTACTGCAGCACAGTCATGCCCATTTCTTTGCTCTTTGTCTATGGTTTTCTGGAGAGCTACAGCAAAGGCAGAGTTCAGTAGGTGCAACAGAGACTGTATGGACCTGGAAGCCAAAAAAATTCTCAACATCTGACCCTTTACAGAAAGGTTTGAAACCCTTCGATTGAATCATTTGAATTTTACTTTTTGGTGGTCATGTAAGATGTGGGAGATGGCAGCAGACTAATCTGTACGAATCCTCAAATGAGCAAAGCAAGCTCTGTGAACCTCAGTGAATTATTGATTTAGATCTTCTTCAATGCCTAGAATTGCCCTGATAAAATTAGAGACGGTATTTTTATTACTGTCATTATGATATTAATTATGAATTGACATTCTTCTTAAACCACTCAAAACCCAATGAGAAGTGTTGATTTAAAAATAAATTTAAAAAGGCTTATTATAAATATCCTCAGCTGTTTCCTTTTCATGGTCTAAGATGTTCAATTGCAACTTTCAGGAAGTTTTTCCATAGACTAGACTTGTTTACAATTGAGTAGCCCTAGGATAGCATTAAATTATTCCAACAGTGCACACCTTTGGGGCTAGTAAATACCTACTTGGGGAAAAAAAAGGAAAGAAAGAAACACCAAAAATAAGCAAGGGCGTATAAAAGTAGCTTTTCTGCTGGAAGCTTCTTCAAGTTTTTCAAGGACCTAGGTAAAAGAGAATTAATACGAAAATAATAGTTGAGATCCAAATATGTATAAATAACGATTATGCTTATACTATTTTTTCCTAAATGTCTCTCTGTACTACATTTACATCAAGTATCATGAGCATCTGAAAATTGAAAAATATTTATCAAGAAACCACAAGGTCTACTGTATCATGTAAATATGTATTATCTTACATATTTAGAAATAAAAAGTAAGCATTTTTGGAAGAATTTGTGATGGTCAAAATGTTCTCTAAATTCAGGGCTGTTTAACACACATCAGATAGGGCAGGTTAAAATGACTTTTCTGAAGAAACAACTCACAGTACACATTTCACATCTCAGAAATGCCATATCAGCTGCTTAGACGTTGAAGGTGCCAGAGGTGTGCATAACTGCCTGTCATTTATAATTTGTCATTACTTTGCTTTGTAAAAATAATCAAAAGTTAAATTTGTTCATGCTTTCCCCCTGCCTTTTCAATTCCATGTGCCACTGCCATGTACAGTATGTCCTTCTCCACTCCCACTCTCCAATTATCTGCCTGATTTAGAAATTATATCAGAGAAAATGAAGGGAAAAAAATTGAATTTCAAAAGTACAGAGGGAGGCAGTTAACTCAATAGGGATATTCAGGTGCTTTTGTTTTCCTGTCTGTATAACATTTATAATCTCTACTGGTTCTTGTTGGTGTAGAGTATTTTATAATCTTTCCAGATTCAATATTTGAGGATTTTGAAAAATGTATTGTATTTTTTGTAACAAATAAGCATTTTAAAGGTCTGTGGCTTCTGCTCAGAGTCTGTATATAGCAAGTAGCAGATGGAATTTTCCTTCAGATAACTGTGAAGAACGGCTCTTCTTATATAAAAATAACAGTGTGGATGAGATGTCCCTTCTTAGATAAGCTTCCGTCATGTCTGGAGATAGAAAGCTCACAACTTGATCCTTAATATGCCCGATTACTAGAAGTTCTAACCAATATGCTATTTAAAATTCAGGAAGTGGATGTTCTGTTTCATTTGTATATGAGCATATGAGAGATTACATCCTCTGGTTAATTAATTATTCATTTGTGTATTCATTAAAGTGAAGAAAAAAATCCAGCCGTGCATTTTCCCTTTATACCAGTATTTCATTGACAAAGAATCCAGAGAAGTGCAGAGAAGCAGGACACAAAATAACATCTATGTTTTTAACAGCACTGATAAATGTTCTTTCAGAGTGAATACTGAATTACATTTGAGGCACTTAGAGTTGATTCCTCTTTCTTGGAAAGCCTACTTTTGGGCAGCAATATGGAAGAATGATGAGAGCTATGAACTCTGGAAACACAATTCTTGGATTTGAATCACAGCTCCAATTACTTATTTCTCCTTGGGCAAGTCATATAAACTGTTAAACTTCAGATTACTTCACCAATAAGATGGGGAATAATAAAGATAATAATTATTGCAAGGATTAAATAAGAGAATGTTCATAAATACTTAGCAAAGTGCATGGCCTATAGTCTATGATCAATCAATAATCAGTTGCTATTATTACTACTAATAATAATTTTACTTCTAGCAGCATAATGAGTTTAGCTTCTGGGGAAGACTATTAGAACCAAAATATTGCTTTTTCCTCTAATCTAGCGATGATGTTTGGACTTGGGGATTTTCCATGGATCTGATTTATATTTAATCCCAAATAATGTCTCATGGCCCAATGCATCAGATGATATCTCATCACTTGACTTTTATGGTTATAAGCTATATCCATTTGTTTAAGATTAGCACGTTTGAAGCATCATATTTCAGGAAATATTGAGAAATGACTATAGAGATTAACATTAACTTAACTGATTAATTATCTACTCAGACCTATAATTACCTCTGTAGGCAAAGACATAAGATCCACTGCCAATAGTCACACCTCTAGAAAGTGGGTTCCAGTGAAGCACACTGGGTTAGTGGGTCTGTGATGCATCAACGTGGCTAGGTTATAGGGTCAAGTTGTTTGGTCAAGCAAGCACTGGCCTGATTGTTATTATGAGTATTCTGTGGATTTAAATCATTAGACATCTGATTGCATCTATGGCTGATTACATCTACAATCAACAAAAGAGGCTGCCTGAATCAATGAGAAAAGTCACCTCATCCAATCTGTTGAAGGCCTTAAAGGGAGAAATGATGATTTCATCAATCAGAAAGTAGTCATTTCTATCTCTACTCCAGACAGCCAACCTCTCCTGGGGAATTCATCATCACACTCATTGAAGTATCCAACTTGCAGCCTGCCCTACAGAATTTGGACTTGCCAATCCTCATGGTCATGTGAGCCAATTTCTATAATAAATCTGTTAATATTTACACACACACACCCACACACAAATGTGTGTGTGTGTATATGTATGTATGTATATATATACATTTATCTTGTCATTTCTGTTTCTTTGGAGAATCCTAACACATAGTCCAATACAGTTTAGTGTAATGGGTATGAATCAAAGTCCATGAACTAAAGTGTGCAAAATATTTTACAGTATAGTTTCTATCTTGAAGCCCTAATATAAGAGGGAAATAATAGTTAGATGTCAGTCCATTTGGGTTCCCCATTTTAAGAGCTGTGTTTCATTTCTAGATTACATAGTGCCAAGTCATTGCTGGAGGTGGGGACTATTGAATCATATGTTCACTCAGCCATCTGCTGAGGCCATCATTATCCTGTCACACAGTACCTCAAAAATCACAGTTCTCTTTCAAAATGTTCCCTGGTATCTCTTCATGGTTGCTCAGGAACGGGCGCATCCTCCACTAATTCTGTCCAATGGCCTAGGACTAGTTAATGATTTAGGTGTTGGAGATATAAAAGCCAGACTTGTAGTTTCCTTTCCTTTCTTTTCCTTTTTTAATTTTCAACCTATTGTATACTTCCTTTTTTGGAAGGCTCTGATACCAGATTAAATGTTTTTTAAGTGTGAGGGAAGAAAAGAGAAAACACCACCAGGTGAGGGGAAGAAGTTCATATTTCAAACATTGGACCTACACAGAAATAAGGCACTAAAATATTCCCATACCCTCCCTCTCTATGTCTTTGGGGTTGGGCCTTGGAGGTCCACACCACTAGCAGAGTAGTAACTGGAGGGCTTGTTTATATGAAGAGACCCCTTTTATATCCACTAGTTTAGAGCCGTGGGACCATGCCCATGTTCTCTCCACAGCAGCACAAAGCCTCCACTCTAAATGGAGAAGAGAGGCAGGTAGAGAGGGACCTAAATGTCCAAGATGTAGATGGTGAAATTTCCATTGGAAAAGCTTAAAATGACCTGAATATTTTGTGAGGAATTATTGATTTGATAATTCATTTGTTTTGGTTTAGCAAAGAAGAACAGTTGAGAGCAAAAGAATAAACAAGAACAAAGCAAAACAGCAAAAGCAAAAGGCAGGTCCCTTTCTATGACTTGTACCAAGTTTGCCTAAAAATACGTAGACTGGCTATGGAGGGGAATTCAACAAGACAGGGAATTTCTCCTCTTACGTGGTTGCTTATATAAGGTGGCTTCATATAAAGCTAAATCTACAACATGATCTGGAATAGAATATTAGAGACAGATCCTGGGGGATTTTTGCTGTTCTTCTCTAATCATTTAAATTATCCCTAAATAGCCAAGTTTAGTTTTGGATGCAAAACCTTTTGATGAACATTCTGATAGACCCAGGTATCAGAAAGATCCTTGAGGCAGAGAATTTCCAAGAGAATCCTTCTCAACTTCATGTTTGTTTGATTTTTGTTTGTTTATTATAAAGGATGAGTCTTTGGCTGACATGAGGGAAACAGTAGATCTATTATCTACCCACCCTCCCACAACACATACACCAAATAAAACTGCAGATGCCACATCCACCATTTCTTGTACATCAGGTGAAATCTCAGATGTCATCCATTCATGTCACATATCAAACTCCAAGGCCGTGTTCTCCAAGTTGAAGGCGTAACCTTAAACTGCTGAAACCCATCTTCCCCATGTCCACTGAAACCATACATTGTCATTAGGTTGGACTGATTTCACTGGCTGAATGTCCACTTGCCAAGTCCCAGTCTTGGTTTTTATCCTACCATTTAGGTTACTTACAGTATTGTTAAACAGGTCTTTTGCTGTGGTTCTAAGCAGAAGTTTGAACTATTTGGGTAGAATGCACTTTCAGTATTTTTGCTCTCTGATCAAATAAAGGAATTAATTATATAAATTCATTGGTTTTCTCCTATCCATCCTGTATTAGTCAGCCAAAGGGGTGCTGATGCAAAATACCAGAAATCGGTTGGTCTTTTTAAAGGGTATTTATTTGGGGTAGAAGTCCACAGTTACCAGGCCATAAAGCATAAGTTTCTTCCCTCACCAAAGTACATCGCCATGTGTTGGAGGAAGACAGCTGCCGATGTTTGCCAGGGTTCAGGCTTGTTGGGTGCCTCTCTTCCCAGGGCTGCTTTTCTCTCCAGGCTTAGCTCCTCTGGTTCCTCCACAAGGTCAGCTGTAGACTATGAGGCTCTCTAAGCTTTGCTTCTCTCCACAAGGCCACCTGTGAACTCTCAGGCAAATGGCTCGTCTCTATCCCAGGGCCTTCTCTCCTTCCTCACCAGAACTCCAACATCATGTGCCGGCTGTATAGCCCAGTGGATAGGGCGCCAGTTTACCACATGGGAAGCCCTGGGTTCGGTCTCCAGGGCCTCTCAGGGCGGGTGGACCGCTTGGGAAGTCAAAAGCCGCTGTGGGTGGGGCGGAGCTGCTGGAGCTGCTGGAGCTGCCGGAGCTGCGGAGCTGCCAGAGCCACCATGGACAGGGCAAAAGCCCCCACGGGCAGGGCAAAGCCACCACAGGCAGAGTGGAGCTGCCTATTAGAAGAGTGGAGCCGCCCGCGAGTGGGCAAGGCCACCGCTCACCGGTGAATGGTCACCTGTGAAGCTGGCTTGGTGCGTCATCGCAGCGGGGTGGGGGAGACAAAAAGCAGAAAATAAAAAAAGAATAAGAAGAACTCCAACATCAAAACTGCTCCAACTCTGTTCTTGCCATGCCTTTTGTATTTGATTTCCCCACCCACCAAGGGGTGGGGCTCAACACCCTACTGATGTGGACCAGTTAATGCCCTAATCATAACTTAATCATGCCCAGATTAGCAGACCAGTTTACAAGCATGATCCAATATCTATTTTTGGAATTCATAATTACATCAAACTGCCAAACTGCTACACCACCCTTCCCCCAAACTTGACATATCTTTCCTCTGTACTACTCTTTTTGAGCTATTTCAAAAAAAGGGAGGTTTAATGAAGTATGATACAGGAATTCAAAGTGCACTCATATCTTAGGCTATGACATTTGCTGTTCTAAAGAGTGCTATATCATTAGCTGGGAGGAGTTCTATGTGTTTCCTAGTAAACCTTCACATGGAAAAATAAAATGTAATTTGTATTTTCTTTCTTTTGCAAACAAGTCTACCTTATTTAGATTCCTTCTTGAAACAGTTGAGCAGTTCTTACAGGAACTTTGTTGAGTGGTTTTCTTCTCTTGAAATAAATTCAGCAACTACAATTAAGGCAAGAATCCAGTCAAAATGGAACTAGAGGTGATTCAGAGGTGTATTTTGACAGCTTGGCTATCGTGGTAATTGAACTTAAGCTTTTATGAAGTCAGGAGCTCTCCTGAGAATTACATCACTCTCAGGCTTGATTTTCCTTTTGTTCCAGTCATCAAGGAGGAATTTCTGGTTACAGCTAAAGACCACTCTGCTTCTAAATAGAAAAGAGTAAAACAAGCAAAATTATTCATTTTACATTTTTGTTATTAATAAATAATATCTCATATTTTAGACTGTTCATAAATAGAAATGGCAATGTGCATTTGTTCATATTAATATGTACTTTGATGAAAGACATAAGCTTAGAACTACTGTATAGAAAACGATCAAGATGACCATAAATGGCTAAAATAAAAACTTTCACTTTTATAAAGCAATCATCTGCAAACAATACTTTAACTGTATTCAAAAGAAAGTAAGGAACTTTCACTTCCACTCAGGAAATGGAAAGATGAACTATAAACACTTCCAACCCAGAATATATATATAAACGAGAATATCTAAAGAACTCTCAAAACTCTATAATAAGACCAAAAAAAAAAATTAAAACACAAAACAAACACCAAGGAAGAGATATAAATGACAAATAAGCACATGAAAGGACACTCAACACCATGAGTCATTCAAGAAATGCAAATGAAATAATACTACAGAGTTATTAGAATGACTCTAATAAAAAAAAATATCAATGGATAACAAAAGCAGCCAAGGATGCAGAGCAACTGAGAGCTCATGCATTGCTGGTGGGATTGCAAATTAGTACAGGGACTCTGGAAAACAGTTTGCCCAGTGCTTAATGTAAACTTACCATAGACCATAGTAACTAACCCCAGATTTAGGTAATTGCCCAAGTGAAATGAAGACGTGTCTAGAGAAATGACCTGTAGGCAAATATGTATAGTGGCTTTATTCTTCATCAGCAAAAGCTGTAAATAACCCAAATGTCCTTCAACTGGTAAATGGATTAACAAATTGTAGTACATCCAGACAATGGAATACTACAGGGCAATAAACTACTCATACATGCTGCAACATGGGTGAATTTTACAAGTCTTATGCTAAATGAAAGAGCTATACAAAAAGGCTATATACTTTATGATTCCATTTATTTGACACTCTGGAAAAAGAAAAACTATGGGTACAGAAACCATATCAATGATTTTTTGTGGCTAAGGAGGGAGAGGAGGTAACCAACTGCAAAGGGGCATGAGGAAGCTATTCGGGATGAGAATATTCTATATGCTTTTTAAATTACATAGAGCTATACACCTTTTGCAGAAAATTTTAGGATAGATTTTACTGTATGTAAAATATACCTCAATTAAAAAAAAAAACCAAAAAAGGAGGGGTGAGTGGAGAAATAACCCTTTTTGTCTGCACTAGATAAGAAGAATCTAACACTTAATAAATGGGATGATTTTGCTAAGCAAATTATTGGCAGTAAGCTATCTTGTCTAAGAACTGAGTAATTGCAAATTGGTACTTGAGTCCTGCTATGCAGTTTATTCTAGATTTCTTTCTTATCCTGTGAACTCCATAGGAGTTTGATATTAATGATGTCAATTGTCAGAGTATTAAGAAACATGAATGAGTAAGAGATTCTTTAATTTTTAGAGGACAGTCTGAAAATAAGCCCCCAGGCTGGGCTGGAGGTGGGGAAGGCCAAAAGGGGATGGATACAGAACAACCCGGATGACAGGAAAATGAATCATACTGTAATTTAATTTTAAGCATCAAATACTGGTGAAGTAATTGAATGCAAATTTAATGGGAATGTAAGTTATATCTACTAAAATCAAGCTTAAAGTAACTTATTCTTAGAGCATGGTTATTCTGATGCTTTATAGGTTCACCATGGAAATGATAATGAGCTGTTTTAGTGATCTGAACCAATTTTTAAGATTTTGTGTTTTCAGACTCAAAGGAAAATTGATTCAATTAAACTGACAAATTGACAGAAACAAATAGACATTGTGTGACAAGATGACACGTATTTAAAATTAAGAACAGCTACTTATTTGATTTTTAATTTTAATTTTTCTTTTGGTGTGAGCAATGAGAGAGCCCCTAAAAGTCCTGGCAGCACTTACTTTTGTTATGCTCGATTTCAGATCCCCAGGCGCATAGATGAGACCACACCGACAATGTAAAAGCAAAAGGGACTTTTATTTGCTGACTCGAGTCAGGATCCAGGCTTCCCAACAGTGGGCAATGCCATGGACCTTGACCCATGGTCGTCATAGGACTTATAAGCAGTAACCAAGGACAAGGGGAGCATATGCAGGTGTTCATAGTTGATAAGTCGCAAAACTCCAAGAAGCTCTGGGTGGGAGGGTACCCACCCGATTCACTCGAAAAGCAGTGACGCAAGTTCAGAGAAGCCCGGGATGGGAGGGGTTATCAGCGGCTCCAAGGACTGGAGCAGGCTTCCCGTGTTATCAGGAGACACTGAGGAGCAGGCTTTTTTTTTC
>PVKH010045992.1:0-10442 GCA_004027955.1 Chaetophractus vellerosus
AAAGGACGAGCTGGGAAATTCTCTCCGAATGTTGAAATCAGTTCCCTTTTATAAGCAGTCAACTGAATGGATAACAGCGTCATCCATTCTTCATCCAATCTTGCTGATTGATGCAGATGCAATTAGCCCCAGGCTTGCCGGACCCAACAGCTGGGCACAATTACCTGGCCGAGTTGACACATTAGCCTAGCCATCACAGATGGAGATACATAGGAGAATTTATATACTACTAAAACTAGGGTGGTACTACTTGAACGAGGTTGGTAGTAGCTTAAGATGTTAAAGGTAATTACAAAAGTAGCCACTAAGAAAATAATTTTGTAACATAGAGAAAAGGAAAGAAGGATACCAATTGGGTACACTACAAAAAAGCAACTAAATACAAAAGAAGGCAATAATGGAATAACTGAAGGACTAAAATCATAAGGCATATAGAAAACAGCTAAATGGCAGAGATAAGTCCTTCCTTTTCTTTTATTATCTTAAATGTCAATGGATTCATCTCCCCTATTAAAAGGCAGATATTGGCTGAATGGATGGAAAAATATGTTCCATCTATTTACTGTTTACCAGCAACTCACATTAGGGACAAAGACACAACAGGTTGTAAGTAAAATGATGGGAAAAAAATATTCCATGCAAATAAAAATTAAGAGAGCCAGTGTGGCTATATTATTGTCAGACAAAATAGATTTTAAGTCAAAAAAGAGTACAAGAGACAAAGATATTATATATTGATTAAAGGTTCAATCCAGCAAGAAGAGACAATTCTAAACATACATGAACCTCATAACAAAGCTCCAAAATATATGAACCAAAAATTGAAAGACTTGAAGGAAGAAATGGATAATTCTATAATAATAACTGGAGACTTCAATACACAACCTTCAATAACTGATAGAACATCTAAACAGAAAATCAAAAAAGAAATAGAGAAATTGAACATATTATTAACCAACCAGACCACTGGACTTATATAGAATACTCTACCTAACAATAGCAGAATACACATTCTTCTAAGTGCATATGGAACATTTCCCAGGATAGACCATGTTTGGCCACAAATCAAATCTTCATAAATTTAAAAATACTGAAATCATACACAGTATCTCTTCAGACTACAATGGAATAAAGCTAGAAATGAGTAACAGAAGGAAAACTGGAAAATTCACAAATATGTGGAAGTTAAACAACAAACTCTTAAACAACAAATGGGTGAAAAAAAGAAATCAAAGAAAATGAGGAACTATCTTGAGACGAACAAAAACAAAAACACAATATACCAAAATTTATGGAAGGCCACAAAGGCAGTGCTCAGAGGGAAATTTATAGCTCTAAATGCCTACATTAAAAGGAAGAAAGATCACAAATCAGTGACCTAACTTTACACCTAAAGAAATCAGAACAAGAAGAGTAAACTCAACCCATTTAGAAGAAGGAAAGAAATATTAAAGATTAGAGTAGAAATGAATAAAATAGAAAACAGAAAAACAATAAAGAGAATTAACAAAACTCAAAGTTGGTTCTTTGAAAAGATCCATAAAATTGACAAACGTTTAGTCAGACTAACAAAGAAAAAGAGAGAGAAGATCCAAATAACTAAAACCAGGAATGAAAGAGGTGACAATACTACTAACCTTATAGAAATAAAAAGGATTATAAGAGAGTACTATAAACAGTTATATACCAACAAATTAGAAAACACAGATAAACTGGGCAAATTCCTAGAAACATACAGATTATCTAATTGGACAGAAGAAGAAACAGAAAATGCCCAAAGACCTATAACAAGTAAAGAGATTGAATCAGTAATCAAAACCCTCCCAACAAAGAAAAGTCCAGGACCAAATGGTTTCACTGCTTAATTCAAAGAAGGTTTAACACCAATAGTTCTCAAATGCTTTCAAAAAATACATAAGTTAAATAGAAAACGAGGGATTACTTTCTAACTCATTCTATGAGTCCAGCATTTTCCTGATGCTAAATCCAGATAAAAGCAGCAGAGGAAAACGAAACTATATACCACTAACCCTTATGAATATAGATGCAAAATCCTCAACAAAATACCGGCAACCTGAATACAACAATATATTAAAAGATATAAACCATGACCAGGTGGCAGTTATTCTAAGAATGCAAGGATGGTTCAACATAAGAAAAAGAAAAATCAATGTAATATACCATATTAATACAATGAAGATTAAAAAAAAAAACCATCATTGCTTCAACTGCTGCAGAAAAGACATTTTTAAAAATCCAACATGATAAAAGTACTCAGAAAACTAGGAATAGAAGGGAATTTATGAAAAACCCACAAATAACATCATACTCAATGGTGAAAGACTGAAAGCTTTCCCCCTAACATCAGGGAAAAACCAAGGATGCCCTCTGTCAACACTATTTTTCAAAATTGTATTGGAAGTTCTAGCCAGAATAATCAGGCTCTAAGAAAAAGAAATAAAAGCATCCAAATTGGAAAGCAAGAAGTCAGATTATCCCTATCCACAGATGACATGATGTAGAAAATCCCAAAGAATCCATAAGAAAGCTACTAGAACTAGTAAACGAATTCAGCAAAGTGGCAGGATACAAGATAAACACACAGAAGTCAACTGTGTTTCTACACACCAGTAATGAACAATCTAAAAAGGAAATCAAGAAAACAATTTACAATAGCATCTAAAAGAATAAGATATTTAAGAATTAATTTAACCAAGGAGGTGAAAGACTTGTACACTGAAAACTACAAAACACTGCTAAAAGAAATTAAAGAAGACCTAAGCAGGACTCACACTTCCTGACTTCAAAGCCTTCTACAAAGCTACAGTAATTAAACAGTGTGATCCTGGCATAAGGACAGACATAGAAACCAAAGGAATACAATCGAGACTCCAGCAATAAATCCACAAATCTATGGCCAGTTGATTTTCAACAAGAGTGCCAAGTCTACACAATCGGGAAAGAATAATCTCTTCAACAAATGGTTTGTTAGGACCATGCAAAAGAATGAATGTGGACCCCTACCTGTCACCATATACAAAAATTAATTCAAGGAGGATCAATGACCTAAATATGAGAGATAATACTATAAAACTCTTACAAGAAAACATAAAGAAAAGATCTTCAGGTCCTTGTAGTACACAATAGAGTTTTAGATTTTATATCCAAAGCACAAGCAACTAAAGAAAAAAAAGGCAAAACGGACTTCAAAATTTAAAACTTTTGTGCATGAAAGGACATTTATCAAGACAGTGAAAAAACAATCTACAGAATGGGAGAAAATATTTGGAAACCATGTATCTGATAAAGGTTTAATATCCAGATTATATAAAGAACTCCTACCACTCAACAAAAGAAAGATAACCCAATTTTAAAATGTGCCAAAGCCTTGAGCATTTCTCCAAAGAAAATATTCAAATGGCCATAAGTATATGAAACGATGCTCAACACCATTAGCTATTAATGAAATGCAAATTAAAACTAAGAGATACTACTTCACACACAGTAGGATGGCTATTACTTTAAAAACCTGAGAATAAGAAATGTTGGCTAGGATGCAAAAGAGGAACCCTAATCCGTTGTTGGTGGGAACGTAAAACAGTGCAGCCACTGTGAAAAAGAGTTTGGCAGTTCCTCAGAAAGTTAAACAGAGAATCATCATATGACTCAGCAATTCCACTCTCAGGTATATAATCTTAGCTTTAAAATTAGACGTTATTGGGGCCGGCTCGATAGCCCAGTGGATAGGGTGCCGGCATACCACATGGGAGGCCCTGGGTTCGATTCCCGGGGACCTCTCCTAGCGGGCAGACCGCCTTGAGAATGGCAAGCCGCCATGGGCGGGCCGGAGCCGCCGTGGGCAGGGCGAGAAGCTGCCATGGACAAGGCAAGAGCCGCCACGGGCAGTGCAGGTCGCCCGCGGATGGAGCGCGGCCAGCCACCCGCGAACTGAAGCAAGCGCCGGCCGTGAACGGACGCAGAGACCGCCCACAAGCGGGGAAAGCCGCGCCTGCGCAGTGACCACTCTCGGCGCGTCGCTGCAGCGGGGGGAAGGGGAGATATGTAATAAAATAAATAAATCTTTAAAAAAAAAAAAAAAAAAAATTAGACGTTATTATAAATGTTAAATGTTTAGTATTGTGTTTAACATAAAGTAAGTACCCGATAAAGGTTTTCTATGTGTATCAGTCAGCCAAAGGGGTGCTGATGCAAAACACCAGAAATCAGTTGGTTTTTATAAAGGGTATTTATTTGGGGTAGAGGTCCACAGTTACCAGGCCATAAAGCATAAGCTACTTCCCTCACCAAAGTCTATTGCCACGTGTTGGAGCAAGATGGCTGCCGACATCTGCGAGGGTTCAGTCTTCCTGGGTTCCTCTCTTCTCAGGGCTTGCTTGTCTCCAGGCTCAGCTCCTCTGCTATCTCCCACAAGGCCAGCTGTAGACTATTAGTCAAACAGCTTGTTTCTCTTCCCAGGGCCTTCTCTCTTTCCTCACTACCAAACTCCTCTGTGCATTCACTTCCTGGGGCGCCAGCATTAAAACGCAACATCAGAACACCAACTCTATCCTTTGCCATGTCTTTTATCTCTGAGTCCCTAACTACCAAGGGGAGGGGACTCAATGCTCTACTGACATGGCCCAATCAAAGCCCTAATCATAATTTAACCATGCCCAGAGGAACAGACCAGTTTACAAACATAATCCATGTCTATTTTTGGAATTCATAACTATATCAAACTGCCACACTATGATTAGTAAAAGTAGTATTAATTACAATACTGAGCTCTCACTACAGACCTCTTACTAAAAAAAACTCTGCAAAAGTCTAAGCGATTGCAAGTCTTGTACATACCAAAGAGCATCCCCGCAAATGGACTACAGATAGCTTGAACATTAGCAGATTTGGATCGTTCATTGGATAAGTTGTCTCGAGCACTAAAACAAAAATAAAAAATTAGAACCCAAATAATTTTCAGGAAGCAAAACTTTACAGTAAAATGTAGATATAAATGTTACTGGCCTTTCAAAATACTATGGACATTATAATAATTACATATTTTTAAAGTTAAGGTAAAATCATAGCATTTTATATCTTTACACAGTTGGGACATGAATGTATTCAGGTTCTATAAAAATATAACCTTTTTCCTCAGCCAGCTTCCCTGGTTCAATAGGTTCTCAAATAAAATCCTTTTTCATAAGAAGAGTTACCCCAACAAGGAAAATGAATTTAAGTACATATAAATAAATCCTAAAAGCAAAGTGAATGGTAGTTCCTATGCACATACTTAGAAAAGCAGATCATCCCAAAAGACTCCTTGGAAGATAAGAACAAGACAGAAAAGAGAACTACTTCTAAGAAAACTCAATTAATTAAACCCAAACAGTAAATTCTCTTATCTCTATTATTGCTTATATATTACTTTTCTTCAAAAAATAAGACACCTTTCATGACATGAAACAATATTATCTTCATTATACATTGTAGATTTGGAACCACTTATTCCTTATGTATGACACAGGAAAGCCACCAAAATGGCTAAAAACCCTAAGTAGAAAGAGAACACAAATATAAAATACAAAATAATTTCCTTTCATTCATCATGACAGAAATATGTATGAAAACAAATTCTACACAAGCATAAAAGTTATCTTTTCAATAACGTGAAAATAAAAAAAGTTTTGAAAAGAAAATTTATACTGCAGAAATATTTTCAATTTATTTCCAGTCAAGTTGTACCACTCTCATGACTCCAAGATATTTTTCAATGATTTTTAGGGAAATTAAACTAAATGCTTATTTCTCCTCTTATTATTTCAAACAATGTTACATACATTATAATGATAAGGACTAACTCAGAACACTTTGGCATGCTTTATAACCAAAACTCTCTCTTCAAAAGAATGCCAAGAAGTATTCTAAATTTTCATTTAACATAACCGAGGTCCTTTTTCCTTTATAATTTCTTTCTCATTAAAAAGGAAAGCTATTAATATACTATACCTTTCCACTTTTTCTGTAAGCCATTTTCAGGCAGGTGCAGTTTCACAGTGTAATGACTGAAGGGCAAAATTTATATTACAAACTATACCTGTTATATCCAGCAGATGAAATTCTTATGTTTGACCGTTCTGGGAAATCACCATCATACTCCATAGGAGCCACAGTCCCTCGTTTGTTCCTGTATATCCTTAAAAACACATTAGCTTATAGAGCATACTCCACATACAGTGGACCGTCTTATATCGCTTTGGTGTTTTTACATTTTTTGTTAGAAGCATTAAAGGGAATAAAGTGTTAAAATGAAGCTTTATTGTAAACACATTCCAAAATTAATTCAACTGAGATCTAATTCAAGTATGATCTGCTGGTTAATTAGAGACACTAAATGTTTACATTTAATAGTCTTTACAATAAGGAGCTTGCTGTACTTTCTGTGTAATTTTTCTGTAAATCTAGAACTGCTCTAAAAATAAATTATTCAAAAAGAAAAAGGAAAAAATAAAAATAAGGAGCTTGTTACAAATTATTTCAATATAACATCTAAAAATTAATTTCAAAACTATGCATGTATTAAGACTGTTAAATCGTTCATTTATTCAAAGAATATTTATTGAGCACCTACTATGTGCCAAGTACTATTTTAGGCATTGGTGTTAAGTATGATAGACATGGTTGTTCCCTGTCTTCTTGATTATAGTCGAATTTCAGAATGACATCATTGTTTGAAATCAAAATGCATATCCTAGGAATTATTTCACTGTATATACAAACATTTTTAACTTAAAAATATAACTGCATTATTTCAAACAATGTTACATACATTATAATGATAAGGACTAACTCAGAACACTTTGGCATGCTTTATAACCAAAACTCTCTCTTCAAAAGAATGCCAAGAAGTATTGTAAATTTTCATTTAACATAACCGTGGTCCTTTTTCCTTTATAATTTCATTAGCTAATACTATAAATCACTTGATGAAAAATAAACATAATCAATAGATTAATGAAAAACATGATAAACATGAAAAGGAAAAAAATGAAAATAAAGATTAGAATGGTTTTAATTTTCTTCCTAAAAATCGTTTATAGAAAATAATGAAAAAAAAATGTTTAACAATTAACTAGAGTTAGGGTTTTTTTTCCATTTGGCAAACACTGATTTCTTTAGCTTAATTTCTCACATCAGAGAAACCAACATGACTTTTTACACCCAACACTTGTAAGTGACCATGAAATTCAGCATTTCATATATCATTATGTGGCTATTAAATTAATAAATATATTGCCTTTCTCAACAGCACTATTAGAAAGAACTATGGCTATTAAAGTATTATTCAAAATTTTAGGTGAATTTCATTCTTCAGTTAAGAAAAATGGCAAATTTCAGAAGAAAAGGAACTTCCCATTTTCCACATAACCAGTATGTAAAAGTCTCTCTTGGCTTTTCTCTTTCACACAAGCTATTGTCAATATAATCTGTGGAAAAAAGAGACCATCTGTAATCTTAATTGTAATAATTTACGACTTGGCATGGCACATGAATGGCTTCCATCTTTTATATATATCTAAAACAAAAGGACCCTCCCCACAAACTTTCAAAAAGAATTAAATTTGTTTCAAAGCATCAAAATGCAGCTGGTTTAATACTTAAAGTCTAGATGCTCAAATCTCTCTGTACATCAGTTTATTGTCATTACCTATTTCTCCTAAAGAACAGGAACATATAAACTCAAATTCAAATTTGCAATTGCTGCCAGGCAATCAGATTTAGTGATATTGAATTTATATAAATACACATGTGCAGAAAAGAGTTAAATAAAAGGTCTGAGACTATCCTTAGAAAAGCCTACTTGTAAGGCTGGCCATTGGATGGTACATGCGAACTTAAATTTTGAGAGGATTCCCACAATTCCCAAAACTGATAAGACTGACTGTGCACCTAAACTGTACAACCAAAGTAGTTTATACTGAATACGTGCTTTCTTTCTGGGAGTCTGGAATTTTGGTACATGCCAGGCAGAGGGTGTCTATGTGATCAGCCCCCAGTAAAAACCTTGGGCATTGAGTCTAACAAGCTTCCCTCATAAACAACACTTCACATATGTTATCACAATTTGATGCTGGAGGAATTGAGCACATCCTATATGATTCCACTGGGGAGGAATTCTTGGAAGCTTGTGCCTGGTTTCCTCTAGACATGGCCCCACGGGCCTTCTTCGAACTCTGTTGATTTATTCTGTATCATTTTGCTGTAATAAATCATAGCCAAGAGTAAAACTATATGCTGAGTCTTGTGAGTTCTCCTAGCAAATCACTGAAACTGTGGGTGGTCTTTAGAATCCACAACACAATACACAAAAGCAAATTCATTAATGTGGTAAAGAGATGCCTGTACCAATGAAAGTGTTAAATATAGAAAAATTTAAAGTTACAAATTTTTAAAAACATAATCTGGGCTTCCAGAATTAAAGGCCATTTAGACATACAAAACTTTGCACTAAAATTTGCCCAAGAGCTGTGGCTTCCTACATTTTAAATTGAGTTCTCTGAAGATAATATCTGGACTTGCAATTCTAGTTCATATTTATACAGCTGTACTCAAAATATCTTCACTAAGAAATGGTATACAGGCTTTTCAGTATATATAACTTAATAAGGCAAGCACTGCAAACTCACAAGAAGTCATTCTCAAAGTTCGTTCTAACTTAAGGAAGTTTAAGAAATGATTTTATTTATATACAAGGCTCTCTGAAATCTATAATAAAAGCATAAAGATTTACAAATTACTCTAATAGCTTTTATAGCAGTCTAACAAGTTATTCTAATAGCTTTTATAGCAGTCTAACAAGTTATTTTAGAAATCTTTGCTGAGGCAAATGAAGTCCTTTGTGAAATACGGAACTTTTAAGAACTGACAGTAGTTTTACCACTGCTCTTTTTCTCTTAAATCCTCTCAACACTAAGCCACAACTGACATGTGGCAACATCCAGAATTAATGAACACACTAAATGTCTAAGGATAACTTGATTCTAATCAAAGTCCAGGAGTTCAATTTAAGTCTATTTTGTTGCTAGGAAGACCTATCTATTTAGCTGTGACTTTAGATACAGTCCTGGGTTAATTAAGACTATCTCTGTGACCCAGAACTAATGTGTTTCAATATTCTATGGCTGTGAATGCATACGGTTCGCTTACCACACTACAACCCACAGGGTTCTGTCAAAGAGAGAAAAGACCTCATAAAAGAGAGTATTTGCTTCCTTTGTCCATAGCATGATTGAGAGAAAGAAACAACTACAAAAGGGATTCACCATCCTACTATTAAAATAAAAAAAAGTTAAAAATATGTTAAATGGAAAAATATTTTTCTCCCTCTCAATTTCCTTGAAGGCATAAGTCAACAACTCTAGTTGATTAGGTAAAAATCTCAATGCCCAAAGAAAACAGGTACAGGGTAGAGGCCAAGTTTATCCTAAAAAAAATTTTTTTTAATTAACATATGAGATAGGTTTTTTAAAAAATTATCTTACAGAAAAAAATAAATTATTTAAAACCACAGGTATTTTTAGCTAACCAATCTAAATGTGAATGAACTCCTAAATGATGAATAACTTCTTTTTCCTTAATAAACCACAGAATCAAAGTTTTTCAGAAATAAATTTTAAATGTTTATGATATCAATAATAAAACATTCTAAAAATAAAATATTTACCATATCTTGGTCCTCTGTTCATACAAACTCACATGGAAAATAGAATAAAATTTCTCCTTACTTAAAAGAAAGCATCTAATTCATAACTATGGTAGTTACATCACCTTGTTTTCTTATCAAGAATTTCTCTACTATGAATTAATTTTGCCGTTAAAGGTAATATCACTGTAGATGTTAAAGAAAAACACTGAGGTGTCAACTATAGGCCATCATTTTTCTCATTGTTTTCAGTTCTTTCCCAGTTTGTAAATATTTACTTTAATTCAATAACAGTATTTCCCTATTATCAACACCATCAATAAAATGAAAAAAATAAAATAGCTGTTCCAAAAATAAATAGAAATTGATTAACTAGAAGGAAAAAAAGGAACAACAAACTAAATAACCTATATCTTAAGTCATTTATCCTCATTTATGTCTTGGGTATTAAACATACTGTTTTTAGAAAAACATTATAGGGCCCGGCTAGATAGCTCAGTGGATAAAGAGCTCGCTGGGAAACCACATGGGAGGCCCTGGGTTCGGTTCCCGGGGACCTCTCCTAGCGGGCAGACCGCCTTGAGAATGGCAAGCGACCATGGGCGGGCCAGAGCCGCCGTGGGCAGGGCAAAAAGCTGCCACGGACAGGCAAAAGCCGCCACGGGCAGGGCAGGTCGCCTGCAAATCGAGCGCAGCCAGCCACCCGCGAACTGAAAAGCCCGCCGTGATGGAAGCAGAAGCC
>PVKH010045993.1:0-10441 GCA_004027955.1 Chaetophractus vellerosus
TTAATAATGCCCATTCTAGTGGGTATGAAGTGGTATTTCATTATGGTTTGGATTTCCATGTCCCAAGCTTAATGGCCATTTGGATAACTTCTTTGAAGAACTATGTATTCAAATCCTTGGCCAAGTTTTTAATTGGGCTGTTTGTCTTTTTGTTGTTTGAAGTTGGATTTTAAACCCTTATCAGATATATGGGTTCCAAATATTTTCTCCCATTCTGTAGGTTGTCTTTTCACTTTCTTGAAAATATTTTAAAAAAAAGAAAATATCCTTTGATGCATAAAAGTTTTTAGTTTTGATAAAGTTCATTTTATCTATTTTCCTTTTGTTTCTTATGCATTTGGTATAAAATCTAAAAACCCATTGCCTACTACAATGTCCTAAAGATATTTCCCTATGTTTAGCTCCTATATTTAGGTCACTGATCTGTTCTGGATTAATTTTTTTATTTGATGAGAGGTAGGGGTCCACTTTCATTCTTTTGCATATAGATTTCCAGTTGTCCCAGCATGATATGTTGAAGAGACTATTCTTTCCCCAAATAATGGACCTGGCATCCTTGTCAAAAATCAACTAGTCATACACAAGTGGCTTTATTCCTGGACTCTCAATTCTATTCCATTGGTCTATATGTCTATTTTAAGCCAGTACCACAGTTTTCATTACTGTAGATTTGTAGTAAGTTTTGAAATCAGAAGTGTGAGACCTCTAACTTTGTTCTGTCTTTTCAAGATTGTTTTGGCTATTCCGGAACCCTTGCAATTCCATATAGATTTGAAGATCAGCTTTTCCATTTCTGAAGGGGAAAAAAAAGGGTGCTGGAATTTTGATAGGGTTGCACTGAATTTGCAGCTTGCTTTAGGTAGTACTGATATCTTTTTTCTTTTTAAGATTTATTTTTTATTTTCTGCTTTTTGTCCCCCTCACCCCCACCCCCTGCTGCGGTGACACGCTGAGTCAGGTTCACCAGTGAGCAGTGACCTTGCCCACTTGCAGGCGGCCTGCCCGCTTGCGGGCGGCTCTGCCCTGCCCGCGGGCGGCTCCGCTCTGCTCGCAGGCGGCTCTGCTCTGCCCGTGGTGGCTTTGCCCTGCCCATGGCGGCTTTTGCCTTGTCCATGGCGGCTCTGCCCCACGGCAGCTTTTGCCTTCTCAAGTGGTCCGCCTGCCCGGAGAGGCCCCGGGGACCAAACCCAGGGCCTCCCATGTGGTAAACTGGTGCCCCATCCACTGGGCTATACAGCCGGCCCCGTGTACTAATATCTTAACAACATTAAATCTTATTAATATGAACACAGGATGTCTTTCCATTTATTTAGAACTTCTTTGATTTCTTTTACCAATGTTTTGTAGTTTTCAGTGTATGTCATTCACCTCCTTGGGACACTTTATTCCTAGATATTTTATTCTTTTGTATGCTATCATAAACAGAATTGTTTTCTCAAATTCCTTTTCAGATTGTTCATTGACTGGTATATAGAAACCCAACTAACTTCTGCATGTTTTTTTTCTCCCTGAGATAGCTCCTTTGTCTGTCTGCTCATTGTCTTCTTGCTCTGTCTGCTCATTGTTTCTGCTCGTTTTGTCTGTTCATTGTGTCCACTTGCTGTCTGCTTGCCTTCTTTAGGATGCACTGGGAACTGAACCTGGGACCTGCCATGTGGGAGGCAGGTGCCCAACTGCTTGAGCCACATCTGCTCCCTGCTTGTTGTATCTGCTCATTGTGTCTGCTAGTTCATCAGCACATTGTGTCTTCTCTTCTTTAGGAGGCACTGGGAACTGAATCCAGGACTTCTCATTTGGGAGATGGGTTCCCAACTGCTTGAGCCACATCCACTCCCTGCATGTTTTGTATCCTGCAACTTTTCTTGTTTTATTAGTTCTAGTAGGTTTCTTGTGGATGCTTGGGATTTTCTATATATAGGATCATATCATCTGTGAATGGGGATAATTTCACCTTTTCCTTCCAATCTGGATGCCTTTTATTTTTTTCCTCTTGCCTGATTGTTCTGGCTAGAACTTGTAGTGTAATGTTGAATAGCATTGGTGACAGTGGACATCTTTGTCTTTTTCCTGCTGTTAGGGGGAAAGCGTTCAGCCTTTCACCATTGAAGTATGATATTAGCTGTGGGTTTTTCATAAATGCCCCTTATCATGTTGAGAATGTTCCCTTCTACTCCTAGTTTTCTGAATATTTTTATCATAAAAGGATGTTAGATTTTGGGAAATGTCTTTTCTGCATCAATTGAGATGATCATGTGTTTTTTGCCTTCATTCTGTTAAGATGGTATATTACATTAATTGATTTTCATATGTTGAACCATCCTTGCATTCCTGAAATAAATCCCACTTGGTCATGGAGTTTAATCCTTTTAATATACTGTTGAATTTGGTTTGCCAGTGTTTTGAGATTTTTTGCATGTATATTCATAATGAATATTGGTCTGTAATTTTCTTTTCTTACACTATCTTTATCTGGCTTTTGGTATCAGGGTAATGCTGGTCTCATAGAAAGAGTTAGGAAGTAATACCTCTTCTATTTAAATGTTTGATGGAATGCAGTAGTGAAAAAATCTGGTCCTGAACTTTCTTTGTTGGGAGGTTTTTTCTTCTTTATTTTTAAGCATCAAAAGTCCTTCCATATTAAGTCGTATTTTGTTATATTTTTCTTATTATTATTCTCAGGACAAGCAGAACTTTCACTTCTCACCAATATGGACAGGATTAGCAGCAAACTAGAGTTTATAGAAGATATGATTAGTGAACTTGGAGACAGGAATAGAAACTATCCAAAATGAAATACACAAGTGAAAGAAGACTGAAAAAAAAATGAGCAGAGTATCAGTGAACCATGGGAAAACCTCAAGCAGCTTAATATAGATGTGATTGAAGTCCCTAAAGTGGGGGAGGGGCAGGGGTTAAGATAGGAAAAAATACTTGAAGAAACAATAACTGAACATTTTTGAAATTTCATGAAAACTGTAAACGAATTCACCAACATGTTCCACAAACTCTAACACAAGAAATGTGAAGAAAACAACCCCAAGGTACAACCTAATTAAATTGTTTAAAATTTTCACTATAGTGGCTGTAGCTCAGTGGTTGAGCACTTGCTTCACATGTATGAGGTCCTGGATTCAATCTCCAATACATCCTTTAAAAAAAAATTAAAATTTGCGTTAAATAGAAAATCTTAGAAGCACTGAGAGGAAAAAGACACATTATGTATGGAGGAACAAAGATAAGGATGACAACAGATTTCTTGTCAGAAATAATGTAAGTAAGAGGACATGTAGCAAGTTTACATTAAAGGAATGTAAGATAATGTTAACCTCAAATTCCATACCAAATTCGAAAATATCTTTCAAAAACAAAGGCAAGGGAAGAGGATGTGGCTAAGTGATTGGGCTCCCATCTACCATATAGAAGGTCCAGGGTTTGATTGCCAGGGTCTCCTGGTGAAGGCAAGCTGGCCCGCATGGTGAGCTGGCCTGAGCAGCAAGCTGGCCCACGGGGAGTGCTGGCCCATGCAGGAGTGCTGGCCCATGTAGAGAGCTGGTGTAATAAGATGATGCAACAAAAAGAGACACAGAGGAGACACAATAAGAGATGCAGCAGATGAGGGAGCTGAGGTGGCGCAAGAGGCTGAGTGCCTCTCTCCCACTCCGGAAGGTCCCAGGATCGGTTCCTAGTGCCGCCTAAAGAGAAGACAAGCATATACAGAAGAACACACAGTGAATGGACAGAGAGCAGACAACAAGGGGGGTATGTAGAAATAAATAAATATTTGAAAAACAAAAACAAAAACAAAGGCAAGAGGCTCTGCCCCAGTCAAGATGGTGGAGTGAGAAACTTCAGGGCTCCATTCCCCCACACATGCTTAGAACAACCAATAAGAAGTGGTAGTAACATCTTTCTCAAAGCTCCAGAAAACAGTTAAAGGATTGCAGAAAATGGTGAATGTTGAGTCAAAAAAAAGGCAACTTAAAAGCAGAAGGATCTCATGGTGTCCAGGCTGGCTCCTCTCTCACCCCTCAGCTTGGTACACAGGTAGCCCACGCTCCCAGTATGGATCCCTGGTCACAGTTCCATAGGGAGCAGAGTAACCCTTATGCACATACTTAGAGCATGTATGTCTGGCCCAGTCTATCTGGTAGTGGCCTGAAGAATTTAATGTCCCAGAACTTCCCTGCACATAGAAGGCAGCACTCAAAATTCAGTCAAGTTGTGCTGCCTTGGGGCAAGAGATTGCTGGCTGTAGGATATACATTTTAGTGACTGAGACCTTGAGGAAACTATATCCTAGGGAAAAGCAGATATTACTATATACATAAATGGGGGCATTCCAAGTGCCAAATCTGCATGCCTATAACAAGAAAGGACCAGAGATGCCTTTGGCCTGGAACTATTTTCTAAACTCGTGGTAATAATAAACTCTGAAATAATTCATTCTCTTATACAGGTCAATCTGGGAAAGATATATTCTATTCTATTCTATTCTATCTATTCTATTCTATTCTATTCTATTCTATTCTATTCTATTCTATTCTATTCTATTCTATTCTATTCTATTCGCTCCTGGCATTCGAAGAAAACTCTGTCATAATATTAGCTGGAAACAAGCTTAAGGAAAGGATGACTCAGAGTCTAAATTCCAGGGAAAACACATTAAAATATCAAATGTCCAAGTTTCAATAAAATATAAAACATACAAAGAAACAGGAAGTTATGGCCCAGGGAAATGAGAAGATTAAAGCATTAGAAACCATCAACGAGGAGGATCAGACCTGGGACATCCCAGGAAAATACTTTTTAAAATTGTTCCTAAATATGCTCAAAGAACTAAAGGAAAACATGAACAAAGAACTAAAGAAAATCAGGAAAATGATAGGTGAACACAAAGAGGATATCAATAGAAAGATAGAACTTATGAAAAGGAACCAAACAGAACTGAAGCTCATAGTAAGAGAAATAAAAAATTCCCTAGAGGGGTTCATCAGTAGATTGGAGGTGGCAGAAGAATCAGTGAACTTGGAGATAAAATAATTTAAATCATACCATCTTAAGAGCAGAAAGAAGAAATAATGAAGAAAAAAGTGAACAGAGCCTGAAGAATATGTGGGATACCATCAGGCATACAAATGCATGCATTGTGGAAACTGCAGAAAGAGGAGAGAGAATAGTCAAAGAAATAATGGCTGACAAGTTCCCAAATTTAAGGGAAGACATGAATATGCACATCCAAGATGCTCAACCAACTCCAAACAGGATAAACCCAATTAGACCCACACCACACCACATTATAATCAAACTGTTGGGCGCCAGAGATAAAGAGAGAATTCTAAAAGTTGCAAGAGAGAAACAACATGTCACATACAAGGAAGCCTCAATAAAATTAAGTGCCAATTTGTTATATGAAACAACTGAAGTAAAAGGCAGTGGGAAGACATATTTAATGTACTGAAAGCAAAAAATTACCAACCAAGAATTCTACATCCAGCAAATATATCTTTCAAAAATGAGGAAGGATTAACACATTCCCAGATAAACAAAAGCTGAGGGAATTTGTCACCACTAGACTGGCCCTACAAGAAATGCTAAAGAGAGTTCTGCAGGTTGAAAGGAAAGGACATGAGACAACTGACTGAAACCACATGAAGAAATAAATATTGCTAGTGAAGATAATAATAGGGGTAAATAAAAATACCAGTGCTATTGTATTTTTGGTTTGTTACTCTACTTTTTACTTTCTATAGGCCCTAAAAGGCAAATGCACAAAATGTACTGATAGATCAATATGAGTTTTGGTCTCATAATGTATAAACATGTAATTTGTAAGAAGAACTACATAAAGGTGGGGAGACAGAGGGGTATAAGAATATAGTTTGTGTATGCTATTGAAGTTAAGTTGGTATCAAACCAAATGATATTGTCATAGACTTAAGAAATTATATTTAAGCCCTATGGCATTCACAAAGAAAATATCAAAGAATATACAAACTTACAGAAACAGAGGAGAGTACAGGCTACCAGGGGTGGGAGGGCAGGGGTCATGGGGAGTTAATGCAAAATGGGCGTAGGGTTTCTGTTTGGGTTGAAGGGAAACCTCTAGTAATTGATGGAGGTGAGGGCACTGCAACATTGTGAATGTGATTAGTCCTACCGAATAGTATGCTTAGGAGTGGTTAGGATGGGAAGATTTATGTCGTATATATGTTTCCACAATTTTTTTAAAAAAGCATAGAAAGAGAAACTAAAGAGATAATGACAATTAAATGCAATACATGATATTAGATAGGTTAAGAATTGATGGGGGCCGGCTGTAGCACAATTGGTAGGGCGCCGGTTTACCACATAAGCCGCCGCAGGCAGGGCAAGCTGTTGTGGGCAGGGCAAGCCACCGCAAGCAGGCAGGCCGCCGCACGGTGAGCTGACTCAGCGGGTTGCCGCAGAAGGGGGAGACAAGCAGACACAGAAGAACGCAAAAATGAACACAGCAAGAACAAGCAGAAAGGGGGGAATATGTAATAAATAAAAAAATAAATCTTAAAAAAAAAGAATTGAAAAAAGGCTAAAAATATCTTATTGGAACATAAGAAACAATTGAATTACAGATTGTAAGCTTTATATCAATGTTAAATTTCTTGAACTTGATAACTGCACTTAAGCTGATTAAATAAGGGAATAACTTTGTTCATAGGAAGTGTACATGGAAATATGTGTTCAAGGTATAAGATGTGTACAACCTGCTCTCAAATGTTCAGAAGATAGCTAGCTACTTAGGGGATGGCAAAATGTTGGAGTTGGTGGATCTGAGTGTTGTGTGGGAGATGGGAGGGATACTGACATTCTCTATATGGGGTTTGTATTATTTTTGCAGCTTTCCTGTTGGTTTGAAATTGTTTCATTGTGAAAAGAAAACAGACAAACAAATACAAAATAGATTTCTGCTTCCAAGAAGATGAAGTAAATATACTTTCCCCTCTTCCTCCCACTAAGTACAAGTGAAAACTCTGGATGGTATATATAAAACAAACATAAGAAGACTCTAAATGGTAGAGAGAAGGCAGGCTAGCTAGGGATTTTGGGGTCTAAGGAATGAAATACTGCAGAGTATCCAGGGTTTTCTTTTGACTCATACATAGCAGCTTCCAGGAAAAGCTGGCAACGTAGAAATGACAATGGGCACAGATTTTAAAAGTCTCAAGGAAAATGCAAATCAAAACTACAATGAGATATCATTTCACACCTATTAGACTGCCCGCTATGAAAGAGATGGAAAAACTGTAAATGGTGGAGAGATAGGAACGCTTATTCACTGTTGGTGGGAATGTAGAATGGTACAGCCACTGTGGAGAACTCTTTGGAAGTTCCTAAGGAAGTTGAATATAGACTTGCCATGGGACCCGGCAATACCATTGCTAGGTATTTACCCAGAAGAACTGAGAGCAGTGACACGAACAGGTATCTACACACTGATGTTCATAGCAGTATTAGTCACAATAGCCAAAAGTTGGAAACAACCCAGATGTCCATCACCTGATGAATGGATAAACAAATTGTGGAGTATACACATGATGGAATACTACGCAGCGGTGCGAAGAAATGGAGTCATGAAACATATGACAACATGGATGAACTTGGAGGACATTATGTTAAGTAAGCCACACACAAAAGGACAAATATGGTATGATTGTCCTATTATGAACTAAATATACTATGTGAAATATAAATATATTATATAAAATATGAATATGGGTAGACTTGCATATATAAGACCATTTTTCTTTGAAGCTGAACAAATGTAAGTCAATAGTACAAAATATTAATATCAGACCAAAAAAAACACAACCACCAAACATTATACTAAGTGAAGGAGATCAGACAGAGTACTGCATACTATATAATTCCATTTATATAAAATGTAAATATAAATCAATTTATAAAGATGAAAGGAGATTAGTGGTTATGTAGGTCTGAGGAAGGAATGCTAAGGGGTGTGGAGTCTTTCTTTTTGGAGTAATGAAATTGTTCTAAAATTTTTGAGAAGATGAATGCACAACATTGTGATTAGATGAAAAGCTATTGATTATACACTTTGGATATAATAGCCAGAAACAGCAGCTATGTACAGTGGGGGAAGCATAGAGGGACTGAGGGATGAGGAATTTTCTTCTTTGTTTGTTTGTCTGTTTTATAATTTTTATTATTGAAATATTGAAAATGCTCTAATAATGATTGAAGTGATGACTGCACAACTATGTGATTATAGCAAATACCATTGACTGACACTCTGGATGATATGTATGTTTATTAATATGTATTAATAAAATTGACTGGTTACTAAAAAAAAAGTCCCAAGGAAAGCCTGCTCTCTCTAGCCAAAGGAGCGGAAAAAAGGCAGCCTGGAAAGACAGAAAACTTTTAGATAATAACCATTCTATTCAAATGAAACTACTATAGTAGTTCCCAACCTTACCCTCACCAGCAAAGAGTTCCATCCTTGCCGGGCTGTAACAAAGTACCCAAACCCTCCTCTGAGAAGGCCGAGAGGGGAGCTGGGTGGTACCAAGGCCCTGACCCCCACCACAGTGTTAATGGAGACCATATGGAGAGCCTGCACTTCCACCCGCACCCTGTGATGAGAAGGCACCCTTCCACCTCTTCACTAAAATAGTGTCAAATGAGTCCAGTGGAGAGTAAGGGCTTTTATCTATGCCCAGAGGTAACAAGGCAACCCACCTCCCATGGTGTCAGTAGAAACCACATGGGGAGCAGTAACAAGGCTAACTTCCCCCTCCCAGCCAAGGCAGTATCAATGAATACCTAGTGTGAAGCATGAACTCTTAATTCCACCCAGGAGTAACACCCAGCCCCTCACCCCCAGTTGTCAATGGAGTCTGAGTAGACACCTGGATTTCCACTCCTACCTGTAGTAAAGTAATGGTGACCCCTTGCAAAAGTGTCAGAGGAGGCATGCTATACACAAGATTTAAATAAAATCCAGAGTCTTATAATAACCAAACTGTCCATGTTTCAGTAAAAAAAAAAATCACTCATCATACCAACAACAGTGATCTCAAAGTGAATGAAAAAGACAATCAACAGACACCAATACAGAGAAGACACAGATGTAAGAATGACCTATTAAACATTTTAAAGCAGCCATGTTAAAAGTGCTTCAATGAGCAATTGCAAACATGCTTGAAAGGAATGAAAAAAATATAAAACCTCAGCAAAGAAATAGAAAGTCTATCAGAAAAGGAACAGAAAATATAAAGAACTGAATGGGGAACCAGCTGTGGCCCAATTGGTAGAGCTCTGGTTTACCACATGGGAGGCCCTGGGTTTGGTTCCCAGGGCCTCCTCGAGCAGGCAAGCCACCGTGAGCAGGCAAGCCGCCGCGTGATAAGCTGACTCAGCAGGATGCCGTAGCAGGGGGGCACAAGCAGACACAGAAGAATGCAAAAAAGCAAATGAACACAGCAAGAACAAGCAGCGGGGGGGGAGGGGATATATAAATAAATAAATATAAATCTTAAAAAAAAAGAAGAACTGAATGGAAATTTTAGAAATAAAAAATATAACCAAAATAAAGAATTCAATGGATGGGCTCAACAGAAAAATGGAAAGGACAAAGGAAAGAATTTGTGAACTTGAAGATAAAACAAAAGTTACCCCGTCTGAACAAGAGAGAGAACATGGACTGAAAAGAAAAGAGCCTCAAGGATCTATGGGATTCTAATGATAGATCCAATATTCAAGCCATCAGAGTCCCAGAAGGAGGGAAAAAAAGGTGGGGCTAAAAAAGTACTAAAGGAAATAATAGCTGAAAATTTCCCAAATTTGGCAAAAAAATATAAACATAAAGATTCAAGAAGCTGGGCAAGCTCCATACAAGATAAACCTAAAAAAATTCATAAACCAAAACACATCATAATTAAACTTCTGAAAACAAAACACACAAAAAAATACTGAAAGCAGCCAGAAAAAAAAAAAACAAAAAACAAAAAAACGACACTTTACCTATAGGGATTTGAAAATAATTTGAATGACAGAGGGTTTCTCATCAGAAACCATGGAGGTCAGAAGGAAGCAACACAACATTTTCCAAGTGCTGAAATAAAAGAATCATTAACCCAGGATTATATATCTGGTGGTGTGATGGTTAAGCTAATGTGTCAACTCGGCCAGGTAACTGTGCCCAGTTGTTTGGTCAAGCAAGCACTGGGCTAATTGTAATACAAGGCTGTTTTGGTCAGCCACAGGCGTGCCTTTTGAAATATACCAAAGATTGGTTGGTCTTTATAAAGGGTATTTATTTGGGGTAGAAGCTTACAGTTACTAGGCCACAAAGCATAAATTTCTTCCCATACCAGAGTCCATGCCCTGGAGCAAGATGGCTGCCGACGTCTCCAGGGTTCAGGCTTCTGGATTCCTTTGTTCC
>PVKH010045994.1:0-10441 GCA_004027955.1 Chaetophractus vellerosus
ATGTAATAAAATAAATAAATCTTAAAAAAAAAAAAAAATGAGTTATCAAAAGTTATAAGACATAAGATTAATATGTATATAAAATGTGTTTTTGTATACTAACAATTGAAACGGAAATTTAAAAAAGCAATGCCATTTACAATAGCATCAAAAATATGAAAAACTTAGGAGTAAATCTAACAAAATGTCTGCAAAATTTGTTCACTGAAAATGATAAAACATTGCTGAAAGAAATTGAAGACCAAAATAAAAGAGAGAGAGAAACTGTATTAACTAATTGAAAGACTCAATATTGCTCAGGGGTCAATTCTTTCTAAATTGATCTCTAGTTACAATGCATCCTAACCAAATTCCCAACAGATTGTTTTTTATTTTCGTGTCTTTTTTTTTTTGCATTAATTGACAAGTGTATTCTAAAATATATTTTGAAAAGCAGAAGTCTTTGAATCCTAAAAAAGTTTTGAGAATAAAGAACAAAGCTGGAGAATTTATATTGCCTAATTTCAAAACTGGAATTTAAGTTCTTTAGATAATAATCAAGACAGTATGGTATAGGCATAAAAGATAGACATATAGATCATTGGAACAGAATAAAGAGTCAGAGAATAGACCCACTCATATAAGTTCAATTGAATGTTCAATTGCCAAGGTAATTTAATCAGGATAGGATAACATTTGCAACAAATGGCACTATAAAAATTGGACACCCATATGCAAAAAACAAAAAACTCAGCCTTTACCTTGCAATATATACATAATTTAATTCAAAATTCAAGAGTTAAATTACAAAACTTCTAGAAAGAAAAATGGGAGAAAATTCTTTTGATAATAGGTTAGGCAAAGATTTCTTGAGACACAAAATGTACCACCCATAAAAAAATATTGATTAACTTGACTTCATCAAAATTACAAGGTTTTGTTCTTTAAAAGGCAATATTGAGAAAATGAAATGACAAGCTATACACTGAAAGTATTTGCAAAACACATATCTGATATAAGACTTATACCCATATTATATATAAACTCTTACAACTCAAAAATAAGACAAAACGCTCCTTTTTAAAAATGGGCAAAGGATATGAACAGATATTTCACCAAAGAAGATAACAAGAGGGCAGATAAGCACATGAAAAATGTTCAGATCATTAAGAAAATGCAAATTAAAACAAAACGAGATGCTACTACAAAATACAAGAATGGCTAAAATTTAAAAAGACTGATAATATCAAGTGATGGTCAATATGCAGAACAACTTTCATGTTTTTGGAAATGCAAAATGGAACAGCCACATTGGAAAGAGTTTAAGTTTCTTTTAAAATTAAACACATTTACTATATAACCTAGAACCTCACTCTTGTATTTACCCAAGAGAAATGAAAACATGTTCCACACAAAGGTATGTTTAAAAATGTTTATATCAGCTTTAATCATAATCACAAAAAATTAGAAATAACCTGAAAGTTCCTCCACCAGGGAATTTTTTTTAATGTGGTATTTCCATATACTACTACTCAATAATAAAAATGAACTACTGATACAAAAACATTGATGAATTCATAGGCATTATGGTAAGTGGTCATTTATATGACAATTTGGAATAGGCAAAAATACAGGAACAGAAATCCCATCGGTGGTTGCTAGGGACTAAGCCCAGAGACAGCAGGCAGATAGACAACAAAGTACAAAGGGGTATGTGGAATCTTTTTGGATAATGCAAATGTTCTAAATTTTAATTGTGGTAGTATACATTTACAAGTGTGTACATTTGTACAGTTGTGGTGTTATTTACATTGTATACAAATGGATACTGTATACTGTTTACAAATGTTCAGATGCATAAATTTGTCAAAACATCATCAAAAATTGACAAACCACTGTCAGCTAGACTGACAAAAAGAGACAATGCAAATAACTAAAATTGAAAATGAAAGGGGGGACATTACAATTGGTCCCACTGAAATTTAAAGGATTATAAGAGAATACTAAGAACAATTGTATGCTAAAAAATTAGATAATCTAGAGGAATTGGACATATTCATAGAAACACACAACTTACCAAAACTAACTCAAGTAGAATTATAAGTTCTTAACAGACCAATAACAAGTGTCAATTAAAAGAAAAACTTTTAGAATGCAGAAAAAGACTATTTATTTATCAAAAGGAGACAATTTTCAAATTGGGGAACACTCAATGCTGAGACAGAAGTGCTCCACTTTTCCCTGAGAAAGCAGCAGCTTATGTAGCAAATATGATGAGCTTATACAAAGAAAAGTATGATTGGTTAGGCAAAAGCAATAAGAAAAGCAAGCATTATATGGGGTTGGAATGCTAGTTAACAAAATTTATTTACTCCCAACAAAAGTCTTGGATTCAAGGAAATCAAGACCCAGGTTCAAAGGCTGTTAGGACATCATTCTGACATGTAAGCTCAGAGAGTTACAGAAACTTGTCTCACGGATAGCTTGTCTTAGGCATATTTGGGCAATTTCCATATGTATAGACAAGTTAGCTTTTAGTTTAGTAATGTATAGATAAGTTCTTTGCTTTAGACATATATGGGCAATTGGCCTCCAGGTCTTTGCCAATTCATTAGCACAAAGTGTTTGAATCAGTAATCAAAACCTCTCAACAAAGAAAAGTTCAGGTCCAGATGGCTTCACTGGTGAATTCTACCTAACATGCAAAGAAGAATTTATACCAATCCCTCTCAAACATTTCCAAAAGGACAGAACTCTTCCTAACTCATTTTATGAAGCCAACATTTCCCTAATACTAAAGCCAGATAAAGAAACCACAAGAAAAGAAAATTACAGACAGATTTCCCTTGTGGACATAGATGCAAAATTCCCTTATGAACATAGATACAAACTGAATCCAAAAGCATATTGAAGGAATTATACACCATGAACAAGTGGGATTTATCCCAGGAATCCAAGGGTGGTTCAATATAAGAAAATCAATCAATGTAATATATCACTAAACAGAATGAAGGAAAAGGTCATATTATTATCTTAATTGATGCAGAAAGGACTTTGACAAAATCCAACACCTTTCATGATAAAAACACTCAGAAAATAGGAATACAAGGTAACTTCCTGAATGTAATAACAAGCATACAAGAAAAACCCACAGCAAACCTATACGCAACAGTAAAAGACTGAAATCCTTCACCCTGAAATCAGGAACAAGACAAAGATACCCACTTTTGCCACTGCTATTTAACACTGTACTGAGGGGTCCTTGCCAAAGCAATTAGACAAGAAAGAGAAATAGAAGGCATCCAAATCAGAAAAAAGGAATGAAAAATATCTTAATTCACAGATGATATGATCCTTTATAAAGAAGGTCCCAAGGAATCCATAAGAAAACTAGTAGAACTGATAAATGAATTCAGGAAATTTGCAGGCTAAAAAATCAATGCACAAAATCAGCTGTGTTTCTATACACCACTTAAGAATATTCAGAAATGGAAATTTTTTTAAAAAGTCCCATTCACAACATCTCAAAAAAGAATAAAATACTTAGGTTTAAATTTAACAAAGTAGGTGAAACACTTGTAGCTACAAAATATTGCTGAAAGAAATAAAAGAAGACCCAAACAAATGGCAAGACATCCCATGTTCATGGATAGGAAGATTTAATATTATTAGGATGTTAATTTTACCCAAAGCTACCTACAGATCCAATGCACTGCTTACCAAAATACCAGCAGCCTTTTTTTTTTTTTTTTTTTTTTTTGCAAAAATGGAAAACCCAATCTTCAAATTTATATGTAATTGCAAGGGACCCCCAAAGAGCCAAATCAAGATTGCAAAGGAAGAACAAAGTTGGAGGTAACAAACTTCCCATTTTCAAAGTGTATTACAAAGCCACGGTAATCAAAACTGTGTTGTATTAGCATAAAGATAGACCAATGGAATAAAGTTGAGAGTCCATAAATAAACCTACCCATCTATGGCCAACTGATTTTTTAAAATTATGGATGCACTGCTTTATTCCAGTTTTAAGAAAACTAAAAATGAGTAATTTTATATATTCATTGACCAGTAAGTTGGGAATGCATTTTGAATAGTTTCAAATTGAGTGGTATAAGTCTCAATAAATGAGTTTTTATTTGTATTCACATGAGCATTTTTCTCATTTTTTTTTTATTAGAGAGGCTGTGATGGCCAACTGATTTTTTTTTAGGAGGTACTGGGGATTGAACCCAGGACCTCATACATGGGAATCAAGTGCTTAACCACTAAGCTACTACATATGCTCCTTGCCAACTGATTTTTGAAAAGAGTGCAAGTACAAAAATTAGGAGAAGAACAGTCTCTTCAACAAATGGTGTTAGGGAAACTGGATATCCACAGAATGAAGTTAGATCCTCACCTCACACTATATACAAAAATTAACTCTAAATGGGTCAGAGACTAAATATAAGAGCTAAAACCATAAAAATCATAGACTAAAACAAGGGGGCGTGATGTTCATAAGCTCGGATTTGGTAGTGATTTCTTAGATATAGCACCCAAATATGAGCAACAAAAGAAAAAAAAGATAAAATGTACTTTGTCAAAATTAAGAACTTTTATAAATCAAAGGACACTATCAAGAAAGTAAAAAAAAAAAAAAAACAAAACTACACAATGAGAGAAAATAATCACATACCAAATACCTGATAAGGGGTTATATCCAGAATATAGAAAAAATTACTACTGCTCAGCAACCAAAAGACAAAAATCCTAATTTAAAAAATGGCAAAGGACTTAAAAGATAGTTTCCAAAGAATACAAATGGCCAATAACCGCGAGCATGAAAACATGCTCAAGCTCATTGATCATCAGAAAAATACAAATCAAAACCACGAGATGCCTCTTCACATCCACTAGGATGGCTATAATTTTTTAAAATGTAATTAATAAATGCTAATGAGAAGGCAGAGAAATAGGAAGTCTTATACATCATTGGTAGTATTGTGGAATGGTGCAGCCCCTGTGGATATCAGTTTGGTGGTTACTCAGAAAATTGAAAATAGAATCACCATATGACCCAGCAATCCCATTTCTTGGTATGTACCCAAATAATTGAAAGCAGGGAGCCAAACAGATACCTGTACACAAATTTTTATAACAGCATTATTCACAATAGCCAAGATGTAGAAGCAACCAAGTGTCCACCTATGGATAAATGAATAAACAAAATGTGGTATATGCATACAATGGAACATTATTCAGCCATAAAAAGGAATGAAGATTCTGATGCATACTGCAACATGAATGAAACTTGAAGACATCATGTTGAGTGAAATAAGCCAAAGCCAGACACAAAATGGCAAATATTGTATGATCTTGCTTACATGAAACACCTACAAGAACCAAACTTCATAGACAGATGGTTATCAGTGGCAGAGGGGCGGGACAGGAAGAGAGAGTTATAGCTTAATGGGATAGTAATTTCTGTTTGAAGCGATAAAAAAGGAGAGGTGGGGAAGATGGTGACAGACTAACTGGCAGAAAAACAGTCTCACAAAAACAATGGAGAAAGAGCCAAAAGCTGTCCGATGGGCCTGCTTTGGGGGTCAGCAGACTAGAACAGTGCTACACAACTCCCAGGAGGGTGAGGGACACAGAGATGAAGAAGCCTAAATGATAAACATGAGTTACCAAGCCCCAGTGGCTGCCAGGAAGGACTCCCCTTCCCTATCCCCAAGATATTAAGCTGGGGTAAAACCCCTGGCTCACTGCAACCAACTGAGAGGGGAACATCTTCCTCCCTGTCAGCTGTTTCAAAGGAAAAGGGAGGGGAAGTTGGGGTGCTTTTCTTCACTGAACTTCACCAGCAGAGCCTGCTTTGAATGTCCAATCTGGAGACTCAACACAGGAACACAGGAAAGCCAAGACTGAAACACCTCTATGGAAAGGTGATGAGCACCATCTGCTGGCCAGTCTGGAAATTGCAAAAACTGTTCTCAGCACTCTCTCTATCCAATCCCTGGGAGAAAATCTGCGTCCCATTATTGAGTCCCTGGCCTGATTTTGAAAACTTAATCTGGGAAGTTTGAAATACTTAGAATAAGTTGAAAAAAATATCAAAGAAGAGCTGTCTAAAAAAAGAAAAAAACAATAGGCAAGAGAGAGAAATTGGCCATCAGAGTAAATTCACCAACATATTCAGATGCCAGACATCAGCAAAAAATTACAAACCATACTAAGAAACAGAAAGAAATGGTCCAACCAAAAGAACAAATGAAATATCCTGAAGAGATACAGGATTTAAGACAATTAATCAATGATAATCACACAACTCTCCTAAATCACTTCAAAGAATTTAAAGAAAATATTACTAAAGAAATAAAGGATATTAAGAAGACACTGGGAGAGCATAAAAAAAACAATTTGAAAGCCTTCAAAGGAAAGTAACAGACCTTGTGGGAATGAAAGACATGATAAATGAGATTAAAAATACTTAAGAGGCACATAAGAGCAGATTTGAATTGCTTGAAGACAGAATTAGTGATTTCAAAGAAAAAAACAACTGAAATGGAAAGACAGGAGAACAGAAAGAGAAGAGAATGGAAAAAATGTAAGAGAGTCTCAGAGAATTGAATGACAATGACAAACGCACAAACATTTGCATTACTGGTGTCCCAGGAGGAGAAAAGAATGGAAAAGGGGCAGAAAGAATATTTGAGGAAAAAATGACCAAAAACTTCCCAACCCTTATGAAGCATATAAATATCAATATCCAAGAAGGGCAATAGAATGATATGACAACAGAGAGCCAAAGGACAAAATGGATGAAGTAACGCCTTTACAGTAATAACATTGAATGTTACTGGCTTGAACACCCCAATCAAAAGACACAGACTAATAGAATGTATAAAAAATATGAGCCATCTATATGGTGTCTACAAGAGACCCAACCCAGAGATAAGGACACAACCAGGTTAAAAATGAAAGGCTGGAAAAAGGTATCCCATGCAAATAGTAACCAAAAAAGAGCTGGAATAGCAATACTAATATCAGACAAAATAGATTTCAAATGCAAAACTGTTATAAGGGATGAAGAAGGTCATTATATATTAACAAAAGGAGCAGTTCACCAAGCAGAAATGACATACTAAATGTTTATGCACCTAACCTGAATGCCCCAAGATACTTGATGCATACACTGGCAAAACTGAAGGAAGAAATAGATGTTTCTACAATTATAGTTGGAGACTTCGATACACCACTCTCAGTATTGGATAGAACATCTGGTTAGAGGGTAAATAAAGAAACAGAGAGCTTGAATAATATGATAAATGAACTAGATCTAACTGCACCCCAAAACAGCAGTTTTGGGTGCATCAGTTGATTGACATCTGGGTTGTTGCCAAAAGTTGGAAACAACCCAGGTATCCATCAACTGATGAATGGATAAACAAATTATGCTATGTACAAACAATAGAATATTGTGCAGCAGTAAGAAGAAATGAAGTGGTGATGCATATGAAAACATGGATGAACCTGGAGGACATTATGTTGAATTTAAAAAGCCAGACACAAAAGGACAAATACTGCATGATTTCACTATTATGAACTAAATATACTGTGTAAACGCATGGAGTTCATAATTAGAATATAGGTCACCAGAAAATAGAAGGAGAGTAGAGAATGGAAAGCTGAGGGTAAATCTGTGCAGAATTGTTATTTTAAAAAGGTTGTTGTAAATCTTTGGAAATGAATAGAAATGGTTAAAATATATCATGGTGTTTGTAACTAGCAGTGTTGTTGTATGGGTAGGACAGTGGTTGGAAAAGGAAAAGTGGTTAGAAGAAAATCTAAAAACAGTAACATGGAAAAGTGTAAGATAGTAAAACATCATGTAAAACATAAATATGAGTGATATTGCATATATAAGAGTTTTTACAAAATATAAATATAAATATAAATATACTAGAGAGAAAGAAAAGGAATAGCAGCTATGTACAGCAGGAGAGGCAGAGAGATTGAGCGTTTGTTGTTTTTGTTTATTATTATTATTGGAATAATGAAAGTGCTTTGGGAGTGACTGGGGTGATGAATGCACAAACATGTGATTACACCAAATACCACTGATTGTACTATTTGGATGGATTTATGCTTTATTAATATGTATCAATGGAATTGAAAAAAGTGCTTAAGAAAAGAAAAATATGAATATACAAAATAAATTAGAAGGAGATGAAATAGCAGCTATGTATTGCAGGGGAAGCATAGAGAGATTGAGAAGTGAATATTAAGGGGTACAGTTTTTTGTCTGTTTTTTTTTAATTATTCCTATTAATATTGGAATAATGAAAATACTCTAATGGTGATTGAATTGATGAATGCAAAACTATGTGATTATATCCAATATCATTGATTGAACATGTTGGATAGATTGTGTACATTATTAATATATATCAATAAAACTGATTAAATTTTGTAAAAAGGAGAGGTAATAGATGTTGGTGATGGTAGCCAATGTTGTGAATATAATTAATGTATACAACATATCATTATCAATTGCAATGAATGTGCCACACTAATGAAGGATGTTTATGTGGAAGGGTGTAGGAGGTGTGGGGAGTGGGGCATATGGGAATCCCTATATTTTTTTGTGTAACATTTATGTAATCTAAGTATCTTTGAAAAAAGTAGTATTATATATATATATATATATAATTATAATATTGTACCAATGAATGTGGTTAAATGGGAAATTCTGTGCTCTATATCAGTTACTGCAATGAAAGCTAAAAATAAATAAATAAATAAATAAATAAATAAATAAATAAATAAGACAAAAGAGAATTCTAAAAATAACAAGAGAAAAGTTATCAAAAATTATAAGAAAATGTAGGAGAATAAATGTATTATCTTATGGGTAAAGTCTTTATTAACAAGGGAAGAAACAGAAAAAAAAATCCACAAGAGTCATACAAGTCAAGTTCAAAAATAAGAACAGCCCCCCAAAACTGTATATGAGATAGTTCATATACAGTTCATATAATTCAAAGAAAGGAAATAAAATAACCAGTAAAAATCACAAAATGTGCTCCATCTAAGTAAGCAGAAAAATTAATTACACAAAAATATTATATCCTGGAGGTCATGTCATCAACATGGTGACATAAGACATCCACTGAAAAACCCTCCTCAGAGAGTTAATGAATAAAAGGACAAATCCCACATGCTTAGAACCCTGGAGGGTATAAGCCAAACTGCGGTAATATAGGAGGGGTCCCAGAATTGACAGGTGTAAGAAAAGTGAGGCACTGAGTGAGGGAGAAAATTTATACAAATCATAAGTGGTGGGGAGAAAAGTGCACAAAAACTAACCCAACAGATCAAGATTCCTTGAGAAGCAACAGAGGAAAGGAAGCTCTCTCCGGTGAAACAATTAGACAAAAGGTGCAATCTTAAAAATAGCACTACATAACCAGGCCAGGAATCAGACAAAAGAAGATCTGAACAGTTAAACACAACCTATTCTAAAGGTCTAGAAGAAGTTAGATCAAGCATCAAAGAAGAACCTTAACACAATGTCAATCAACAATAAAACCCCAGACAAGAGGGAGAAATGGACCTTCAGTGTTAACTCATTACAATAATCAGATGCATTGACATCAGCAAAAAATTACAAGCCATACTAAGAAACAGGAAGATATGGATCAGTTAAGGGAACAAATTAAAACTTCAGAAGAGACTCAGAAGTTGGAACAACTAATCAAAGATGTTCAAACAAATCTCCTAAATCAATTCAAGGAGATGAAGGAAAAATATATATAAAGAAATAAAGGATATTAAGAAGACAATGTGTGAGCATAAAGAAGATTTTGACAGTATAAAAAGAAACATAACAAATTTTGGGGATGAAAAGTACAATAGTAGAGATTAAAAATATACTAGAGGCATACAAGAGCAGATGTGAACAGAAAGAAGAAAGAATCAATGAATTAGAAGACATGACAATTGAAACTATATGGTCAGAAGAACAGATAGAGAAAAGAATAGATAAAAATTGAGCAGTGTCTCTGGAATTTGAGGACAGAATGAAGCACATATGCATCGTGGGTGTTCCAGAAGGAGAAGAAAAGGGAAAAGAGGGAGAAAGAAAATTTAAGGAAATAATTACTGAAAGTTTCCCAACTCTTTTGAAAGACATACATGTCCAAGAAGCACAACATACTCCAAAGAGAATAAATCCTAATAGTCCTACTCTGAGGCACATACTAATCAGAATGACAAATGCCAAAGATAAAGAGAGAATTCTGAAAGAAAGAGAAAAGTGATTCATCACATACAAGGGATCTTCAATAAGATTACGTGCCGGCTTCTCATCAGAAACCATGGAGACAAGAAGGCAGTAGTATAACATATTTAACATACTGAAAGCGAAAAACTGCCAGCCAAAAATTCTTTTTTTTTTTTTTTTTTTTAAAGATTT